>BSBK01008195.1:482500-570000 GCA_027943335.1 Chamaecyparis obtusa
TATTTATTGATTAATATAATAAATAAGCTCACTTTTTTTTATCACTACACTAGAAGCTATCACCTACATAGGATGGCATTAATGTTACACCTTACCTTGTTCATAAGCAAAATAAATTGGATGTGTGTCTGTATGTATGTATAGAATAATTTTATTTGTTTTATGTTCTTAGTTGTATATTAGTATAATATTTATTGATTAATATAATAAATAAGCTCACTTTTTTTATCACTACACTAGAAGCTATGACCTACATAGGATGGCATTAATGTTACACCTTGCCTTGTTCATAAGAAAAATAAATTGGAAGAGAGAGTTTGAAATTCAAAGTTCAAAGACTCAAAATGGTATTATTGCTTAACTATTACCCTGCAAAATAATAAATTATTAAGAGCAAGGTTGTTGTCTGAAGTCCAACAAATCTAAAAACTCTAAAGTTTGAAATGTATTCATCATGGATCGAGATTTAGGCTTCCAACTTACCAATTTTTCCAATTTGATCAAAGTTGAAAGGGAAGGCTCAATGCCTAATGTTTGATAGTTACACTTCAGGGGTTGGGGAATGGGAAGCATAAGCATTAGGGCTAAAGATCAATGTCTAAACCCTAATAAATTTTTAGGACTAAAAATTTAAGTGGGTTGAAAAGGTGGGGCTAGAAATTCCCCCACTAGCTTAGTCTTTTTTTTGCCACTTATCAATCATATAAAGTTTTTCAAAATTTTCCAATTTATTTTTTATTATTTTCTATTTATTATTCAACATGCTAAATAATACAATCCATGGGATCACTAGCTCCAACAATTCAAGATCTTAAATTTTTAAGCATATATTGCTCTATAAAATTCATGGGATCACCTACTTTAAATAATCTTAAAAATCTCAACAATACCCACTAGATTTTTTTAGGAAGCCTCTCTCCATGGAACCCCACCCTAAACTTCCATCATGATACAAAACATCATCAATAAATTAAAGGAAAAAAAATCTTATTTATCAAAGATTTTCCACTAGGGGAGAGGAGACAAAAGTGGGCCACCCTATGTTTGGACCACCACCTGGATTGCATCCATGTAGCTTGATCTTCTATGGTTATTTGTGATGAGCCCCATTTATCTTTCCTTTATTAGATATTTTTATGCTATGTTAGACTATGTTTTTTTTCTATAAACTATTGGATTATGTGGTTTGGTATTTCTTTGCTAAGTCTTTTGTTATGTCATGATGATAAACCATCCTACTATATCAATGTCCTATGTGATAAAAACCATGATCCTTATAAATGCCATATAAATATACATTCACATGAATTGTTATGGTAAATATTGTATTTAAAATATTAATGCATAAGAAAATATATATGTGGTCCTAACCTTTTGAATGAAACTATTTGAACAAGTCAAAGGATATTAAGGTGCATCAAATCTTTTAAAACAATTAGAGATAATCAAGGAAGGAAGAGGTCAACGAAGTTATGAACAACAACCTAGATGTTTCTTTCATAGAAGATTTCTTCAAAACAGTTGGAAAACCATTTACCTTCCTAATTACTTATATGCCTAATTATAAAGAAAATTTAGGAAAATATTTGGTTTGAGTTATGGTTGGATAGAGTCCACTCTATTCCACTATTTGTTGTTCCTAGTTTCTAGTTTTCAATAAAAACACTCTCCCTAGATTTAAGGGATGAAGGTGTTGATCAATTTAATTCATTCTAGTTTCTACTTTCTACAAAGTCTCACATTTTATTAAAAAACTATTGGTTGAGTAGTGTAATGAACTTTTGCAATTGTTGTATTTTCTACTTGAGAAGTACTTTCTATTAATTATATGTTACCAACATGATTGGATAATAATGTTTTGAATTTTTATCTTTCTACGATGTAATTATTAACTAGGGGTACTCATCTAAGGAGGGCCATTTGGTGAGGAATCCATTTACTTTCTTTGTAGATTTTAGCTTCACTCTATTTCTGCTCATTTGGTAATTGATTGTTCTTGTAACTGTAGAAATGCAAATTTGTGACTATTCCTGCAGCTAAGACAAAATAAATTAGTTAGCTTAGTTAGTTGAGAAATTGTTTCTCTAGTATAATTTTAGGTTATATTTATCTATGGAAAGTTATAGATAGATTTTTTTATGCATTTCCTTCATGGTATTTAGTTCAATATTTCTTTAGTTAAAGATAGAATATTATTGCTTCAAAGATTCCTAGTGGACATATTGTATTGTCCCATTTAAAGTATGCATCCATTGGTTGATAAGTAAATGACCCCTGATAATAGAATTTGACAATTACCTAGTTAGGACAACATGTCCCTGAGTTGAGGTATTATGCCCAACTATCTAGATATTCTTAGGAGCCAACAATTTTCTTTACTCCATCATGTTTATGAACACTAAAGAAATATGCTTATAAACACACCAAATCTTTGGAAAATGAATGTTCTATTCAAGGATTGATCTAAAATTTTGTTAACTATTCTACTACATTCATATATATATTACTTCATTATTTTTCATTAATGGCACAAAAATTAAGTTAAAATGGTAGGTTAATTGGGTGTTCATTAATTTTATTAATAGGGTTTTCATTTTGTTATTGGGGTTGTCACTTATTCTATTAATGGGGATGTGACACTATTAATAGTGTTTTAATCCATTATTTCATGTATAATTTAATCACATTCTGTTGTAAGTATTGTTTTAATGTTCTACGACTTTAATGTTTTAAGTGATACTATTGATGACGTATTCATTTTTATGTTAATAGGGTTTTGATTTGTTTTATTCAAGGGCTTTCAAGTTATAATATTAAGGGATTTATTGTTTTCATGTTTAAGGACTTTACTATTATAATATTCATGGGGTTGTTAGACATATTGAGATGTTGTTGGCATTATTTTCATTGATGTCAAAATATTCATACCAACTACCTGACGATATCGGTTAGTTGTTTGTTGTATTGTTTAGATGCATGTTGCCTATCTGTAAAGTATCAGTGGTTTTATTTGTATATAGAATAGATTGAATAGGTACATTTTTTGTGCTTGGTGATAAGTGTACTTGATTTTACTTATGGATTACATCTTTTGGTATACTTGTATACTTTCAGTGTTTGAAGTTTCATGGATGTTTATGTCAGTATCTATCGAATGATGTGCTTACAAATTTCTTCATGTTGTTCCTCCTACCTAGACATTCTTTTAGTTCATCATAAATTTTGGTTATATCTCATTCTAGATAGGTTTCATCTAGTTTTATCTATCAATTGGTTCAAATATTTTATTGATCAAGTCATGGACTTGGTTGTGGTGTTTTGATAGTTCCCTTAGTTTTTTGGTAAATGTGATATGAGGCATATGTATCTTGAATATGACCTATATTTAGGTCTTGTGATAATGTGTTGTAAATAATTCTTAAGTGTGTCCCAGATTTAGGTTTGATGGTAGCATGTTAAATGTAATTGTAATATCTTTTATTATGTGGCCAACCTGTATTGTCGGTTGGCCGACATAGGTAGCTACTTTATCAAATGTATATAAGAAGAGATATATTTTGTGTTTGATGTATGAGTGTGTGGAGTAAGTGTGTGAATGCATGTGCAAGCTAGAAAAAAAGAACTATATGTGATATAGGTTTTGGTATATTTTGCAATGGTGTGTAAGCAAAAGGAAGTGGAGTGAAAGATTATTGTTGTCTTACATACTATTTTGTAGAGGTTTGATGTATGCTAGCAGAAATTATGTATTGGATCTCAATTGTTGATGACCAATGTGCTAGTAAATGAAACTATTTCATGCATAGTTAGATGCAATTCTATTAGTTTACATTTTGTCAATAAACATCTTTTGTATTGACAATTAGCCATATTCATATTTTAGGATAGTAAGGTCAATCGATAGTGAGCCAACATATAGTGAACAAAATGGTAGTGAGCTCTTGTAAAAATCACCTCAATTGATGTCCATTTTATGAGAATTAGCTTCTTCATGGTTTTTCCCAGTTTGGGTTTCTACATAGATTCTAGTGTTCTATGTGTTGATTGTTTTGTGCTTTTATGTCTATATCATTTATAAGTTTCTAATTTCTTTAATTATTTATCAGTTCAAGAAAAGTGAAATAAAGTGTTTGTGAATAACTGATTCACCCCCACCCCATCTCATTTATTTAGAATGTTCAACAATTGGTACCAGATCTTGGTCCCTTGCAGTTAGAGCTTAACCACTTGAGGGAGATCTTGATTGTTTGAACAGATGGAAGGAGAGTATTGTGTTGATGAGGATTGGAAGATCATAATGAGAAAAATTTGTGAGTACTTAATCAAATAATATGGAGTTGAAAGAAAACCTAAAGGAAGCAAATGCATGTGTCAGTAAGTTGTGGGATCACATTTGGATGTTTAAAGCAAGACATAAAGAATTTAGCCAAGAATTGAAGGAATCAAAAGAAAAGGTGGCAGAGTTAGAAAATAAGTTGAATGACAAGAGACATATTGAGAAATTTATCAAAGATGGGTTAAAGCATAAAATGGAAGGATGGAAGAGAACTAAAGAAGAATTGAAGATTGTCTTAAAGGAATGGAAGAAATCTGAAGAGAATCTCAAGGACATTGTTAAGATTAAGTTGGATGAAAATGAAAAATTGAATTAGGAATTAAGGAAGCTGAGATTTGAAGCTAAGGTGTGTGAAAGAAATACTATTTTTGATTAATTATTATCCCTATAGAAGAATCACAAAGATGAGGAAGGATTAGGATTTACCAATGAATGTTTAGATCTAAAGGACAAAGGCAAAGAGAAGGCAGTTGAAGATGAGTCAAAATCTAAGGTAGCTGGAAAGATCAATAATCAAAATACATCTACAAGAAGGCCTCTTGTAAGGCAATGGAATGCTCAAAGGTACTAAATTTTAATGGTTATTGTTAAATTTGTAAGAATTTTTGTCATAAGGTAGTTGATTGTAAGCTGGAAAAGGAATAGAAGGTTCAATGCTTTAATTGTCATAAGGTTGGGCATAAATTCAATATATACAGAAGTCAAGTTTCTAATATAATTAAGAAGGGTGGAATGAATAATATCTTTCATGGGAATTGCTATGTGTGTCATAATTATGGTCACAAAGCTAATCAATACAGATCTAGAATTCAGTCAATAAGATTAGGTTAGAGGAATGTTAATTATTTCAAATGTGATCAGATTGGTCATTATGCTAACACATAAAATTTTGGTATTTCTCTAGTAAATACTCTAGAAATGACAATAATGTTAAGTTTCAAGTGAATCTTAGAGGAATAACATGAAATAGAAGAAGAAGGATGTTATTGGTGAAGAGATCCTTGTGGTATCAAACATTGGTACTAGCTCTTATGATAATTGAGCTAAAATCTCTAGCTTAGGGGGAGTATTAACATACCATATCATTCACTTCCCCTACTCCAAATTGATATTGATTATAACTAGCTTGTCTCTAGTATGATGGATAATGAAATTATGATTGTAGATATGTCAGTTGATTGATGTGAAAAGTACAAGTGTGTTATTTTAGTGATAACTAATTTTTAGCGAGAAAAGAGCAATTATGATGGATTGTGATTATGAAGGAAACTATTTGAAATCTTTTGGCATTGTTGGAAGAATAAATTATAAGGTCTGGCAGAGAAAGCTTGAAGAAATAAATTTGAGTGTAATAAATGACTCTCAATTGAAGGTTTTTGGTGTTGATATAGCTACGTCAAGAAAACTAAAGAAGGTTGAGCTAAATGAATTTGATCATAGCAAAATCAGGCAGATGGAGATTGGTTTGTTAGTGGAAGAATTATAGAGAATATAGAATCTTGGTTTGGATATATGGGGATAATTCCCTTGGTGTAATGATAAGGAGTTCATTATGTTCTTGATAAGTCAGTTTCAGGATGGAAACCTAGTTTTGGAAAAACCCTATCAAGTAATAGAGGAAGTAATTGAAGACATTATAAGATTGTGCAATATGTAGGTTTACTAAGAAAGAAATCAATCAGCTACAAGGAGGTAGAAGAGTTAACTAGAATTTATCATGATCACTGCACGCTCCTAATAAATACCCTTGGTCATTTGGTAGTGAGGTATGTTGCCTATGGAATTTCCTATAAAATTCAATTTCGAAATAGTGATGGTGTCACTTTAGTTGTGGTTGTTTACAATGCTCATAAATTAGTTAGGAAGAATGTTTGATTTGATCTATGCAAGATGCTGCTAGATAATTTTCCTTTGAATGTGAAGATGACTATTGAGGAAGGTTATGGATTTAGATTTGGTTCATTGATGATGTTCTTAGCATTCTATTTCATGAGGTCATTACCTAGAAAAGATAATTTAGAGTGGAGGACTGACATCCTTGTCGATAAAAAAATATGCAAATACCTAGGGTCTTTGGAAAACAAAGTAGATACTTGTAAAATATATTTTATTTCAATACAGATGAGTGTTTGTTCCGGTTTGGTTGTTTCTGGTGCAATACCAGTGAGTTATGGTGAGGAGGGTGTAGACACATAAAAATGACTTGTTTCTTTATTGCAACAAATTTACTAACATTCCTCTTAAATGATTAAATAATATTTATTATTTAATTTATTTGTGTCTTTCTACTTTACTCTAAGTTCAAATTCATCATTTCTCTTTAAATTAGTAATTAAGTAATTTTAATTAATTACTTAATTATGAAAATGTATAATCATTATTCATCAATTATTGTTATATGAAGTAATTAAATAATTAAATAATTAAATGTTATTTAATTTTCCCTATATCACTTCAATTAATTAAATAATTAAGTTATTTAATTAAAATTCCCTCTTTATTATTGCATCTATGTAATAATTAAATAAATGATATATATTTAATTAAATTAATTATTTCTCTTATAAATAAATAAGACTATTTATCTATTTATATTCCCTCGTGTGAAAGTAAATGAGTTTTATATTTATTTAATTTGTCTTTATTCCCCCATGCTTGTGACTAATACTAAGTTTCAGTTAACTCCTCCATCACACTTTCTAATTCATTAATTATCTCTCCTGACTAATCAATCTATTCAATCTTTTATTCCATCTAATCATCAACTCTTCAATCTATTCTCTTAATAGATCAATCAAATGTATTGACAAATAAATCAAGTGAGTTGAACTCCCAATCAATTTGAGTTTAACTCTTTAATCACATATAATAAGTCCCACTAATCAAGGAATCTTGATTGGAACCTATATTTATAGAGACATAATTCTCTTATTTTGCAACCACATTATGCTTCAATTTCTTATGATGTTACACTTTGAGCTTGAAACTAAGAGCCCAAAATTGCATCAAGAAGGAGAACAACAAAAGAGGATTACTAGTTTGCATGTTCATTTGTTTGAAGTTTTCATATTATTAATTGTTCATGCTTTATGTTTATCTTAATTCCTATTTTGATATTAGGGTACTAATTGCTTAACTAATCTTCTTGTGGTTGATGTTTTTATGTTATTGTAGGTTTTATAGATTTGAGTTACACTGATTACAAATGGTGAGCCCAAGGTGAAGCACCCAACTTCTTAAAATTTAACTTTTTTTTCGTAATGTGCAGACACATGTTTCAATACACATAGTAGTCCCAATCAATCCACACAATACATTATTTTGACATACAAATAAGACCAAATTGACCCACATAATATACAATATAAACATACATGTATTACTCCATCAACACACTTACAGAACAAAATAGCCACACTCGTTATGTTAGAATGACACATTGAACACATATGTGATGCACATTGTTACTATTATTTTCTATTCTACTGTCTTTATTTTCACACTTTGGGTTATGTTAAATTTTTATTTTTCTATTGATTTCTTTGGCAACCAATCATATTTCTAAGATTTACACATTCTTTGGTATTGACACAATAACTTTTACAATTGAGATATTGTTATTTCTATGTGTTTTTTGATTTTACACAGGTGATAGAGAATGAAATAACTCACTTTATAATCGTAATTGCCACATTCATACCTTGAAATCACTGTAATTTCTATCATAGATCACCACACTTACTACTTTAAAATGTCACAATCATTATCCTAGATTGTCACACTTACTGCTTTGAAATGTCGCATTCATTATCCCAGATTAACACACTCTTTATTGTAAAACGACACAGTCATTTTTGTCAAATTGACTTCTCTATCTTAAATTCAACTTCTCTATTATAAAATGATGCATTTGCACTATTAAAAAGTTGCAATTGGAGACATCAAAAGACATAGTGGACCAATAAAACACAAAAAAAAGTCAAGATGCAAGATTATGAATCAAAGAATTGGAATCATGAATTGGGTACAAAGGTTTTTTCAACACATACTTGGACAAACTAAGTAGAATTACTCAAAATTTTGATTGTCTTCATGTTAATGCAAATGCACTTATAAACTATTCAAATTTTATGGAGAGATCTTAGGTTTTTCGATACTAACATTTGATTTGCATCTTATAATTTGGGCTAGTCTAACCAAATGCCCTATTTTCCCTAATTCAAAACAACTTTCTAATTATGCTAATTTGATCACTTGATTACTAGCATAATTTGTTAAAATCAATGAAATTCCTTAGCGATCATTAAATCATCATCACTTGATCAAAAATCCTATTAATTACCTCTAGCCTAATTAATTAAATTAATCCCACTTAAATACATGGCTAAGATAATTCATTAAAACCAATTAATAAAATGGCCTAAAATACATGTCACCTCTCATGGGACAACAAGGAAAAATGCAGCCAATCAATGGCTAAGTACATGGATCACTCACATGGATCAAAGGAGGATGAATCTCAATCACTCCTCTCAAATTGAATCTCAACCATTGAATTCATTAATCTTTCTATCAAAGATAATTCTCAACTTACAAAGATATAGTTAATTGCATTCATACTTACATGTTGCCATTTTGAATTCATAGCTTAAAATACATTTCAATTAATAGCTTAAATCAACTAAATCTGGTAAAGAATTAACGTCATTCAATAACTTAGCTTCATTTCTTAATTCTTAGTTAATTTGCATTTGAATCTCTCATTCTAATAGTGTAATGTCATTGTTTAGGGTCTAAATCTGAGAGTAGAATTGATCTTAAGCACACTCTTTCTAGTTAGAAAGAAATAGAATGATTTTTCTTAGTTTAATTGCTTCCAATTCAATTTTAAACTAACAATATAATGTCTTATTGAAGTGTTGTGTTGTAGGATGACAACTACCACAATTCACACACACATTTTTGGTGCCCACCATAGGGCCAAGCCCCATATTTTTGATATTTTGAGCATTTTTTGACATTTTTTTACTGATTCAAGGTTTGCATTTAGGAACCAAATTTGCATGCAAGAAATACAATTGCATTTAGTCAAAACATGGTCACATCTGGGCTTTCTTGGATCACATATGATAAAGGATTGTCTTTAGTTAATTTTGGATTGTATTTAGTTCCCTTGATCACATTTAGGGAATATTGAATCGTATCTGGTTTAGGCTTTTTTTTCATGTAAAATAGGATCGCACTCAGTGATTTTATTTGTAAAATTGAGTTTGTTGATGACTAATGGGTGAATTTTATGGTTTTGATTGATCTTCCAGCTTAACTATTGTTTGCAGGTCATTTTGACAGAGAGGACAAGCAATTCAAATTACTAATGAGAGGCTTTGTAGGTCTCCTTATGGATTCAACTAAACATCATACTTTTCTTTCCTAATTTGATAGGAATTTAAATACAATTTGAGGTCAATTTTCAAACTGATTAGAGGATTATACTCTTTTCCCTTTGGGAAAATTAGAAACTCAAATATTAGGTTGAGATTTAAGGTCAAATTTGTGGAAATTCACAAAATTTTCATGATGTGTTTGATGGGAGAAAATAACATGGATAGGAAAGTATTCTCTTCTCCCTAGTAGAGAATCATAAATCTAGACTCTTAAGTCTCCAATCCTCTTTGCTTCATTATTATAATCTTTAGAGGGCCTGTCGATTGACATAAAAAGCTTTCAGGAATGACCCAAGTGAGGACATGTAGAAGCCAACCCTTCCACCTCATTATAATCAAGATGCTTCCTTGAGATGAAAATATCAGAAGACTTAGTCATTTTTGTCCATGGAATCATGACTTGATCATTCCTTGGACATCCTTGGATTTGTGTAGAGAAGAGTCGCTTAAATCTCACTTGTGAGACTACATACATTTGAGTACTCATAGGGATACAGGCCTCAATATCACTTGTGATAATATGGAAAACAATTATGAATGAATGCCCTTATTAATTCCTCTATGCTAGAATCCACCCGAATTACCCCTAAAAGGTTGGTAATGCTTGTGCAAGAAAAATATTAATTTCCCCAAGAAGTTCACCATATCGATCCCTCATAGACATTACTAATCAGCTAATATGGTCTTCAAAATCCATTGAATGTTGTTGGATCATCATATTCTAAGGAGTCTTTGAGTGTGTTCGTAAACTAGTGAATAATAATTTCAAATCTAAGCCAAGTTCATAGGGAAACTAGGTGTGTTTGAGGGTCTAAACAACTTTTCTTTATGTTTTTAAATTAAAAATGAAAGATAAACATTCTTAATAAATAGTCATAGACATTTTCAAACACTCAGACCCACTGGAATCTGACAAAAAAATCCTAATATTCGACAAATTTTTACATTGGACCAAACATCAAAAGGTCACATTTGGGATTCAGAGTCATTTTTGGTATCTTGAGCAGCATTTAGTAAAAATGGGCTCGCATACGGTTTACACTAAGTCACATTTTGAATAGGGATCACATATGGGATTTTCTAGATCGCATTTGGGAAATAACCTTGTCATCTCACATTTAGAGGATTGCATCTGGGACATTATAGAGCATTTTCACACATGCTAGAACTTGGATTTTTGCATTTTTGGATACCCTTTTGAGTCCTCTGTCAGGTTTAGTCATCAGAACCAATAAACCTATAAATTTGAGATGGTTAATTCTTGAGTGTACCTTACCTACCTGTTTGGTATTTAACCCACCTTTGTCAAGTTATGTGGTCCTATCCTAATCAAACTCACTTGGTTCCTAGCTCAAACAACAAGGCATTCTAACCCTTTGACATTGGAGCCTATCACAATTTTTCAAATCCACCTTTATAACCTTGGACAATCACACTTCAACAATTTTCAGACCTTTTTGACATATTAGGACACTTGACCATTACCTTATCACATATTTATGGTTAACACAAGACATAATGCTTATAATCTAAAGAAAAATATATTTTCAGATGAGATCCAAAGACTGTTAACCTTCAGACAAGAAGAAACTTCAAGGGCAAATCCTTTATTCAGCACTAATCCAAGTACTACTCAAATAGTGACTCCCAGTACTACCAACATGTTGAATCTAAATGACTATAACTGGGATGAAAGGAATAACAATTAGGAAGATCAAGTTGACTAAGGTGAAGAAGATAATCACAGACATCACTATGATTTTGATAGTGATGGAGATTCGATAGAACACGATTATCAAATATTTCAAAAGAGTAAGAGATTCCAAAAACTACTCGAAAGAACTTTGGAAGAGAACAAAGAGAAATACTTTTTGGACTTAGCATCTCAAGGAGTAAAAATACCTAAGGAATATGACATAAATCAACTTAAACAAAGAGAATTTGATACTCCCATATCTATGTTGACACGATGGTGGCTTTCTATGCAAGATGAAATTCAATATTTGAAGAAGGAGAAGGAAAAACCATCAAAACAATACTCTTTGGAACATATTTGTCCTTTCCCATTTGATAAGGATGTACAAATGACACCATTTACACAACATGTCACAATTCCTAAGCATGATAAATACACCGATAACTTAGATCCATAGGATCATGTAAGAGAGTTTTACATATTGAGTATGGAATTTAGGCATGAACAAACCTATTTAATGAGGTTATTTCCAAGAAGCTTGGGTGGACAAGCAATGGATTGGTTTTCCAAGTTAACCTTGGGTATTAAAGCATTTTAAGAGATGGTCAATAAATTTATCCAATAGTATTCATACAATATACAACACACAGAGACCATGCTTGACCTATGTAATAAAAAATAGAAAAGTGGGGAATCATTCCTAACATTTTTACAACGATGGAGAAGAATATTCACAAGATACTCAAGGCAAATACCTAACAGAAAAAAAATGGACATCTTCATTAACAATTTGGTGCCTGAAATGAATTATCCCATACAACTTCAGGTTCCACCAAGCTTTGACAAGATGATAGATATTGCAATCATGATCGAAGAAGTATTGATTAAGAAAGGAGAAATCACTATCTACAAAGAAAATAAAGACAAGTACTATTCTAACAACAATAAGGATAAGTACAAATATGGGAATAAGAGTAAGAATTTGGTTAATGATGGAGTGTAGAAACACCTAACAAAAGGCCAAAATTGAAGGTTTTCAACCTTTCCACAAGTCTACAAGCTAATAAGAGCTCTAATACAATAATGACATCAACGCCTCCTAAGTATTTCAATAAACCTAACACATAACGAACCTTGATTATCAAATTCTAAGTGTAAATTCACACCTTTATGAGATACACTTGAGGTTGTCTTGAAATCACTTTTGGACAATAAAATCATTACAATTCCCGAATCAAAATCATGGGAACCAAAACTGAAACCAAAGTTGTGGAATGATAATGAATATTGTGATTTTCATTGCAATAAAGGACACAAGACTAATAGATGCATGAAACTAAGACATGTCATTTAGGACTTAATTGAAGAGCGTAATGTTAAAGTGGATGGGCATCATACAAACAACAATCATAAATCATTCCAAACCCCATTGCCTAACTATGAGAAAGGTGAATCATCTAAAGGAAATAAAATTAATTACACATAGATTGATAATGATAATGTGATTCATATGGTGGAGCCATGCAAACAATCCATCAATGTGATTACTCTTAAGGGAGTACAAGATAAAGCATAATCTTCCAATGTTGTGATGAGGAGTCAAGCTAAGCTCACCCTTAAAGGAGATTCCACATCAAGTCAACCTACTATGACAACAACTCCTAAATAATTGACATTGTCTTCAAAGTTCAACCTAGTGGATCAATTACAATGTACTCCTACCCAAATTTCCATTTTGGAACTATTAAAGATGTCTCTAGCCCATTGAGAGATTCTTAATCAAGCCTTTCTTACCACTAGTGTACCAAAGAACTTAGATGTAGACAAATTCCAAACTATGGTTGGTCATCTAAATTCACCATATTATTCATCTTTCTCTAAGGAAGATGATAAATCCCTAAACCATCCAGATAATCATCCTTTGCATCTAGATGTATTGATTCACAAGATGTAGGTCAAACATGTCTTGATAGATGGAGGCAATAGTTTAAATATATGTATATATAACCTAGTGAAACAATTGGGATTCTTTAAACATTCAATTGACCTAAGAAGGAAGATAACCATTAAATCTTATCATGAAGAAGAAAGATCCTCCAAAGGATTGTTTTTCTTACCTATCAGAGTGGGACCAATGGAGAAAGATATCATATGTCAAGTTCTTGATTTACCACTTGCTTATAACATTCTTCTTGGGAGGCCATGGATCCATACAATGTAGGTGGTACCTTCTACATATTATCAATACATAAAATTCCCTCATAATGGAGTAGAAGTTACCATTCTAGCAGATACAACTTATCCTTGCAATAAGCTCAAGCAAGCGGATAGTATGGTTCCTCACAATAAAGAGAGTTCTCACAAAGTCAAAACTTCCAAAGAGATGGTCCTAAGAAGTTTTGCAAAGAAGATAAATATCCAAGAGGCAGGGATGGGAGAGTATAAGATAGACTCATTGATGTCCATGACATATTTACCCTTATCTCCTAGATCTCAAGGAAGACCTTCATCAACCTTCACACCCTCTAAAGGTGATGTATTAAAAATTCATGAAGGAACGAGGATGGTGTTAGGGATTTTTCTTGTAGGGTCAAACTTGGCAAGATATGGGCTTGATTCTTAGTTTAAAAGGACTCCAAGCTTGCAAGAAAATCCTAATTGATGAGGATTGGATAAGATCCTCCTTTTGCTTCGAGCTCCACAGGACTCAGGCGGGTATTGCCTATGAATAAGTTACTATATTTCAAGTAAGATTTTGATTAGTGGATTAAGTCTTCAGTGTCATGCTATTGTGTACTCAAATCTACTTCAATGAAAGATCACTCTGTAGACAGCTGAGAATCTCTTGATACAGAGCTTGACAATAGAAACTATAAATGTAACAGCATTGACAATGGAAATAAGGACATAAATCCTTCTTCTTTTTATGAGTTCAACTCAAGGAAGGTTAACCTCTGATTCTCTCTCCAAGGAATCAACAATCTAAACTATATCACCAAGATACAATCCTTTCATAATATGCATGGACTAAAGAAAATGAAAAGAACTGGTAATGATATTTTGTGTTTGATGACAGAAAGATGACTGTATAACAAACATCCAGCCAGTGCCTATTCCATTGGGCAAAAGAGTCTGAATATAAATCCACAGGAGGATTTCAAGGAAATAAAGTAGAATCCCTTACAAACTACATGCAATCTGGATAGGATGCCTTACAAACTATCATGTCAATCTTATGGTGTTATCATCAAATCCTAACACATATGTCTACTCTCTGAAACTATTTATGAAATTTAATCCTCTCCTTGAGAGAAACTCACAAATAATTAAACAAACTACCTTGTAGTTGGTATGTTTTCAGATGCCTTATAAATAAAACATACAAGAGCAGAACACAAAGTAAAGAGACAATAACCATGTAAGATAGAAATTGCACTGTATCTTATTGAAAATGAGCCTGTCTCAATACATACAAAGCTTCAAAGTTTAGGAATTTAGACACAAAACTAGAAATCTGTTATACAAAGAATTTCAAATTTCATCATTTAGGGGCCTGCCACAACAGAGCAGCCATAGGAACTGGAACCCAAAAAGAATAGGAACCGAGAACCCTTACAACTAAGAAGAGAAGAGAATAAAAAGAAGAAGAAGAAACCCTAAAATTTGTACTTGACCAACTCCTGTCCATTCTGCAATCTAATCTCATAGCCTTCTCTCTTCTTTGAAAATCTGATCTTCTTGGGCATCTCCAAAATCTAAAAACATCTGTCCTTTTTTGCATAAAATCTGCTCATCTACATGGAAATCTAATTAATTTATCCTTTGCTCTTCCTTGGAATGTGATTTAGTCCTTTGTACCCTCTTTTCCTATCACCATGCAATTTTGATTCATTCTTCTCGCCTGATCTGCAAAATCAATCAATTTTGGAAGAAGAAAAATCTCCCCAAAATCTGGTCATGGATTTAAAAGCCTTTACTACTCTTAGTAACTTGATCTGATCTAGTTCTAACTACCATCATTGCATGTGTCATCTTTTGGCATTTCTGAAAACATATTATACTGCCATATTCTGATAAAAAATGAATCTCCCAGGCATTTTCCCGTGAACAGCTCTATCATTAAAAAAAATTCAAAATTCTCCAAAGTCTGAACTTTATAACTTTTTAAATCTTTTATTTTAAAAAAAATCTGCACAAGCCACCAGAAAGTGCCACTTGTCATCTTCTCATTTGCTGCTTGGACTAACTCACCTTTAACCTTAGTCCATCTGGAGATCTGGAGACTACATGAATCTCTAAATCTCTGAGTTATTTCCTTGACCATGGTTTCTTTTAGAGACTTGGAGAAATCCCTTTAGTCTCTAGATCTCTGAATAGCCATCTGGAGATTTGGAGACTAAGTCTCCAAATCTCATAATCATTTCCTCTTTTTATATTTTTTTATGAGATTTGGAGACTTCCTTTAGTCTCTAGATCTCTGAATGTTAGTGACTTAACCACTAGCATTTTTCTATAAAATTTCTTCTGGGCCCACTGGCACAGAAACCAAGGTGGATGCACAAGCATGGGCAAGCATAGCTTCCAACACTTTGATTTATTTCATATGTTTGTAGATTTGCATATAAACACTTCAAATTTTGAAATTGGGAGCAATGTGGGATAAAACTTTATGAAGCAATGCTGATTTTTTGTTACTGCCAGTACTCAGAAGACCATAACTTTTGATTTTCAAACTGGGTTTTTCTATAAAAAAATTTGTACAATACACACATGGTCATCTCAAACATATGTAAAATTTAACCCGACTCAGTTCATATTTTTTGAGTTATGATTAAAAAAATGTGACTGGAAATTTGAACAATGCAAACTCAAAGAATATTGACAATCTGCAAATGGAATGACTCTGACAAAGTGACTAAACGGGCACATAGGGAGCTGAAAATTAGCATGATGACTCATTCCCATGTCTAAAATATGATTCAACCACTAGCACATTATGATCAATCTCCGGGAGAAAGATACAATCAGCTAAACAGGGCCTCCGACTAAACTGGACAGAACAAGGAAACAAGATATTTCTTGAAGACCAACTTTGGGGGATCCAAAAACTTATGAGACGGATTCAAAATGGCTTGAGCTTTGAAACATAAGCTCTCTGATATACATTCTAAACATCCCCAAAGTGACAAGCCATTAAACTTAATAGAGTACAAGGTATTCAAAGACAAATAGGGCCTGTAACAGTGATTTGACACTTGGGCAAAAATATAAATTTTCATGAACACCTTAAAAGGGCTACTCCCTAAACATGTTTGATTTGAATTTTAGGAGTTGGAACCTATTTCATAGTTCATATGAAAGGTGTTGAACATGTTTCCCAAGCTTTACCCCATGAAAATCATCAGGGTGTCCTTTTCAAGCACACCGGTTAGGCCTTCTTACAAAAAAAAATAAGAGCACCCACCTTGCCCTCTAGAAAAATTTTCAATTGGTCACTCCAAATTTGAGCCAAATTTGTGAGTATCAATAGATGGTTAAAGATAAGGTGTCTTTAGAAGAAAATGAGGAAAAATTTGTCCTACAATGGCTATACAAAGAAGATGAACATGATGGAAATGTTTAAAATATGGAGATATCCCCGAATAGATATTGAAAAGAGTATGACATCATGAAACAAATGGGTTATAAAGGAAAGGGACTGCTTGGTGAAAATAAGGAAGGAATCATAGAACCAATACATATGGATTTTCGTAACCCTAGAGATAAAATTGGTGTGGGTTTTAAAGAAGAAACATCCCACCCTATAGCTGGAGATGGTCATGTATTTGATAAATCATATGATTTAGATGATGAAGGGATAGAAGGATGGAAAATATCATATGAGAGGTTATTAATCTTGCAAGGAGATATGTTATCAAAGCTAAGTACTATTCTTACCAATCCTAGACCTAAACAAGAGTTAGAAGAAGAACCAGAGTTAGAGAAACAAGAAAGGCATCCTAATTGGGGGCAGTTGGTTACTGATACTCATATTCTTGATATGCCTCATTTTTAAGATCAATATGATATACCCCTATCTATACAAACATCATTATAATAAGGTGAGAATCAACAAGAAGAAACCAATATTGAAGAAGAAGAACGGGTACCAGTGACTAATGTATATCAAATTATAGGCAAAATGATTCATGTGAATATGAATGATACATACTCTCAGATGCTACAATGGAAATACATATAGATGTGGTGCATAAATACACTCCTAGAGTTCAATTTGAAGGAGAAATTTCTAATGCTAGGTCACTAGGGTTAGACTTACATAACACTAACATAAACTCCAATAAAAATGATAATGACTTTAATAATCTTAACAAATCTTTGGAAGATAACTCAATGTAAATCATCTTGCAAGTCAATAGAATTGATAATAACATGGTGTTGTCTCTCAAACCCTATAAATACCTATCTTAATAAATCCCAAACTTATAGACTGGAATGAATCCACATCCACAAGCCTATTTTCCTTTGACAATGACTATGCTTTAGCATGCTATCTCAATGTTTGTGAACCCTTTACCTCTTCCACCAGTGCAAGGAGTGTAAATATGATAGAGGGGGATATCAAGTTTCTTAGCCTAAAAATGAAAAATATAAAGAAAAAGAGATCTAATGGTGAAAAATACCTTGTGGCAGTATCAAAATCCAAAATAGTAAAAGAAAAGGATGTATCCAATGGTGAAAACCTCTCAGAGGTGCCAAAGGATGAGAATCTTGATATTCTTCCTAATCATTTCCAAGAAATATCTTTGGTATTAATAGAGCCAACACAACACATCAATTTTGGAACATCAGAAGCTATACAAATGGTCCACATTGTTCAATATTTATTAGAAGAGGAGAAGACACAATTCACTCAGTTTTTCAACAAAAATGAAGATAAAATTTTCTTGGTCTTACTCAGACATGTCAGGATTAGATACCGACTTAATAATGCATCATCTATCTATTGCTCATGGATTGAAGCCTGTGTGTGTGAATTTTGTACCTAGCTATAGACACAACACTTCAGTAAAACATTAAAGGTTAGCTAAAATCAAAATCGTGCAGTGAAATGGAAACTAATATAACCAGGTGATTTACTGCCTTCTAGTAGGTGTGAGTATGATATTCTCAGATTGGACTGAGATCAGTGACCTTGACGACACCTAAATGAAGAATTTGAATGCAAAATCTAGATATGAGATGAATGCAAATTAATCTATATTTTTGGATTTTCTATGTAATAAGATGAGATAAACTGATATGAATCTATTCTATATGAGAAACTAATATGACATGCAATTAATCTAATAATGATATGCTAAATGATATGAATGCTCAAAAACAATGAAAATCTCACAATAGCTTTGATTCGCAAAGATTGATTCTTCGATCACCAATTCGCCAGCATGAGGATGCAATTCGTGGATGGATCCAAATGAAGAGCTGAGGCCTTAATTTATAGAAATATAGGACTTTGGAGGTGCATGAAAAAAAGCCATAAATCACTCTTGATAAACTCAGGTTGATTTTTAAGTCATCAAGAATTTAGAGATAGATTAACTCACAAAAATCATGCAAATCAACTTTTTAATTTAAATCAAAAGTTGAGATCAGCTTTCAACTCAAAAGAGAGTTGAGTTTATTTTTAAAGCAACTTGAATTGATTTTCTGATTTAAAGTTTAACTGATTTTTGGATGTGCATAATTAATTATGAATTAATTAAATAAATAAAGTGATTTATCCTCAACTTAACTGATTTTAAAAATAAAATAATTGATTTATGGGTTAATCAATTATTAAATCAAACTTTTATTCAAAAAATATATTATTAAATTTGACAATTGACTTTAATTAATTAAATAAGAATTTAATCAATTAGTCATGAGATTTTAATAAATTTAATTAAATTTAATTAAATAATTAAGTGGCAGTATTAAATATAATTAATTAAATATTTAGAATATTCAATTAATCAAACTTTAGGATAAATAGGATTTATCGCCAAATAATCATTAAATTAAAGACAATTAGGATAAATAGGAATAAGGAATATTCTTCGATGTAGAATTTAGGATAATCAATTAAGATTCGATAATGTGCCAATGTGCCTTAGGTTAGGACTTTGAAGTCGATTTCGTTCGATGTGTCGATATAGGAGGTTAATGAACCTATAGCCTATTTTTGGGGTATTACATTTTGCCCCTCTTTGAATTACTGTGCAAAGCGTAGTGGTTCAAAGAATAGTCTGTGTATGATGTTGAAACTGATGTTTGAAATTGAAATTGATATGAAACAAAAATTGTGATATGAGACATAAAATGATTGAAAGATTCGAAGATATTAGGTCCTGAATGGCCAAAGATAATGTTAACTATAACAACAATGAACTGATGATTGTGAAGAAGTGTCAAAACACCTGATTCTAAACCTTATGATTGCAAAGAAATGAGTGATCGATTCTAGACCCGATTGTCGATAAGAATCAAATTGGTATCACATCTGAACCCTTTAGTTATGAAGAACCAAGGAAATAACACTAATGAACCGATGGTTACGAAAAACTAATACAGTTTACAAGATTAAGAGAATACCAGATTGATATGGATCTTGATGAATTTGATATGCCCCAAGAGATGGTTGATTTGCCCCAAGCGATGAGGCATTTTTGATGAATCAACAATTAGATGTGGTTGTTATCTTGATTACTGAGGAAAGATATGATTTCAGATTTAGATTACAAACTTTGAATGATGTGCAATACCATGCCCCCTTCAGGATGAAAATCAAAATCTGACAAGAAAAGTCAGTGTTGTAGTTTTTGAAGCATGTTAATTGATTTGACAAGTGGTTAAACACATTCGAGAATGCGTTCTACATCATTTAGAGGTCCTAGAGACCAAGTTTGACTAGGTGAAACCATGAGTTGACCATAGTTGACCAAGTTGAAATTTTGATAGTTTGATGTAAGATAATCAGTTAAGTTGAATACTAGATTTTTGTGATGATTGAAGGTTGATTGTGCAAGCAGTTGACAATATAAACGATCTCAGATTTTGATTTTGATCCTGAAAAAGGATTCTACCTGCTATTTCGTTGGATGGACCTTCATATGAGATTCAGCTCATGCATTAAGATGTCTAACATTTTTGTTTTTGAAGAATCATTTAAGTGTGTAAGCAATTTGTGAGATCATGCAAAGTGCAAAATGAAATGTAGAATGAAATGCAAACCTAGGACCTAGGACCTAGTCACTGATCATGTGTGGATTCGTTCTCATCATTGAACTTTTTAGGTAACCGGATAAATCAATACAATGCCCACTAGTTATGAAACCATAGACATATGAATATCAATTTGTATGCGCAGGAATCAATACAACACCCACTAGCTAGGCAACCATGGACATAAAAATATTGATTTTATTTTCAGAATGTCGGATTAGATATAAGCACCAAGGCACAAACGCTAGGATAACCTAAATATCATGTCCATTTTGATATAGAAATTTTTATAAGCATCAAAACATATATGTCATGATAACTAGAATATGCCTTGCATTAAAAACTCATCAAACAGTCAAGAGATCATTCTAAATCCAATGTGAATTACTCGTAGTGACCCTTTATCGTTCACATCCTTATGCAAGATCACATTCCACAGTAGGAGAAAGAACTCACTCAAAAAGAAAAAATTTAGATCAAACTTCCTTGAATTTTTTTGGTATCAATGGTCAAGGTACGCATGACCATCCAATATGAAATAGAGGCTCTTACAAACGGACACCATTTCAATCCAAAATTTTCAAAGTTGTTAGATTTTCACATACAAGAAGAAAATGAAGAAAAGATTATGCCCCCAGTCATTACTCTCTAAATCCTATAAAGGACATCATCGAAGATCTCAAAGGGACACAATATGCAAAAATCTCAATGTGAATCAGTAAGCATACAAGGAGATAAAAGCATGTAAAAGCATAGATTATTTTCAATTTGATGTTTGATGTTTGATTGCATTGTTGTAGATGCAAAATCCTTTTTGGAGATGAGACTGACTGACTGACTCAAATGAAGCTTCAAAGGACTCTGACTGGATATGATACGTCTAAGGTATACTGGAGGCCCTAGGATATGACATTGATTGACCCCAAGTTTGAACATTGATAGGATACAAATGCTTTAGCTAATTGGTGTACATATTAACTTATTGAAAATATGAATGCGTAAACAAACTGGGAGATATGTACAAACTATAGCATGACTGAAAGCTGGGAAAGACCAATATTGTGCTGATAGATGGAGTGTTTTGAAACAAGTGGTGCCCGTTTGCCAAGTTTTCACCATCTTGGCAGAGATTCTATTTTTGCTACCATGGTGCCTGTTTCTAGGTTTTCACCAAGGCATTTTTTCTTTTTCTCATTTTTTTGTATTTTTTATTTTTTCAATTTTTTTGTACTTTTTGATATTTTTTACTTTTTTTTTTTGTGAATCATCAAGGTGCCTATTGCTAGGTTTTCACCAAGATGTTCATTTTTTTAGGACTTTTTTAGATTTTTAAGATTTTTTCAGGACATTTTACTATAGACTGAATGCCTTAGGTGTAGAATTTCTTTAGATGGAGAACGTTGATGGGTTCTTGGAGCTGTTCTCCTTTAGTCATTGAGAGTTGATAGGCACCAGAGCCAAAAGTAGCAGTGACAACAAAGGGACCCAGCCAGTTGGGTTCAAACTTCCCCTTGCACTCTCTATGTGATTGATTTTTAGGATTCTCTCTCAAGACTAGATCACCAAGTTGAAATTCTCTGTGTCTGACTTTCTTGTTGTAACCTCTCGACATTCTCTTTTGATATACTTTGAGATGATCATACATTGCTTGTCTATGCTCATCTAGTAGTTCAAGTTCTTGCAACCTAGACACTCTGTAGACGTCATCAGTTACTAAACCATGCATTCTAATTCTTAGTGATGGGATTTCAACCTCAATAGGCAGTACCACTTTAGACCCATAAACTAAAGTGAAAGGTGTAGTCCTAGTGGGTGTTTTGATACTTGTTCTATAGGTCCAAAGAGCTATATTGATCATGAGATTCTAGTCTCTTCCCATTTTATTAACTGTACAGTGTAAGATTTTCAACAGATTCTTGTTAGAAGCTTTTGCTTGTCCATTCCCTTGAGGATAGTAGATAGATGACCAATGTTGTGTAATCTTGAATTTAGCACATAAATCATCTAGATCTTTGTTCTTGAATTGTCTACCATTATCTGTGATTATGGAATGAGGTATCTCATATCTACATATGATATAGTTCAAGATGAACATAGATATTTTTTTTCCAGTTGCTTGAGTCAAAGGGACTACTTCTACCCATTTTGTAAAATAATTTGTAGCTGTGATTATATGGGTATGTCCATTAGAAGAATGAGGATGTATAGATCCTATTAGATCAAATACCCATTCATGAAAAGGCCATTGTGTATTAAAGGGAATTAGATCTCTCCCTGGAGCATGAATTAAGTTGCCATGCACTTTGCACTTTTGACAGTTCTTAGCAAACTTGATAGACTCTTTCTCCATTTCAAGCCAATAGTACCCAGCCCTAATAATTTTTTGAGCTAGTGTTAAACTATTCGAGTGTGACCCACAAATACCATCATGGACTTCCACTAACGCACATTGAGACTCTTCCCGTTCTAAAAATCTAAGTAGCGAACCATCTAGACCTCATTTGTATAGATCATGACCAATGATGACATATTGGGAGGCATTATGGATAAGGTATCTCTTTTCATGATGGTTAAAGGTATCAGGAATGATTTGGTCTTTGGGATAGGAGAATAGGTTTTTATATTTGGATGAATCATGACCTATAACAGTGAAAATCATGCGAGTTTCAAGGGAATCATATGCAGGATAAGATAGTGCTTCCACCAGGAACTCGTAGCGTAGCTCATGTTCAGGCTGCTATAATAGAGTAGACAACATTGCCATTGTATTGGCAGCCTTATTCTTTGTTCTAAGTATTTGCTCAAATGAGATAGATATGAAATACTTCTTTAGATCATCTACCATTCTTTTGTATGGAAGAAGCTTTTCATCTTTAGTCTAGTACACATCATTGACTTGATGGATAACAAGTTGAGAGTCTCCATGAATGTGTATCTCTATCACTCTCCACTCAATTGCTAGTTTCATGCCATTAAGAAGGGCTTCATATTTTGCAATATTATTTGTGCAAGGGTCATTTAATCTGAATGCTTTAGGTATGGATTATCCTTGAGGAGTTATAAATAATATGCCTACTCCTGATCCATTCTATGTATAGGATCCATCA
Source organism: Chamaecyparis obtusa (assembly GCA_027943335.1). NCBI lineage: Eukaryota > Viridiplantae > Streptophyta > Pinopsida > Cupressales > Cupressaceae > Chamaecyparis > Chamaecyparis obtusa. The sequence goes on from BSBK01008195.1 coordinate 506,348, forward strand.
AAGAATAACTGCCATTCTCTAGAAGAAAGAGTCATGATAGAGGAATCTAGAAATTCTATTTGCATTGGTGTATCATCAATCATACGTGCATCTACTAATTGATCAGAAATAACCTATCCTTTTATAGCTTTTCTTTTAGCATATTCAATGTCAAATTCACTTAAGAGCATGACCCATTTAGCTAATCTACCTATGAGGGCAGCCTTGCTTAGTAGGTATTTTAGTGGATCAATCTTAGCTACCAAATGTGTGGTATGCGCCAACATGTAATGTCTTAGTTTATGTGATGCAAAGATCATAGCTAGACAAGCCTTCTCAATCATAGAATAATTCTTTTCGTATGCCACCAATGTCCTACTGATATAGTATATAGCTCTTTCCTTTTTGTTCTCATCATGTTGTGCAACCAATGCCCCCAGTGATGTATCTATAGCAAAGACATATAAGATCAAAGGCTTCCCTTAAATGGCAGGCATCAAGATAGGAGGATTTGATAGATACTTCTTGATATGGTTAAATTTGTTCTCACATTCTTCATTCCAAGAAAATGTCACACCTTTATGTAATGTTTTTGTAAAAGGCTATGATATGTCTGCTAGCTGAGATATGAAGCGTCTGATAGATTGAACTCTCCCTTGCAATGTTCTCATCTGACTAATATTCTTTGGGGGTTGCATCTTCATTATAGCCTTTACTTTAGCTGGATCAACTTCAATGCCTTTCTTTGAGACTATGTATCCTAAGAGCTTTCTAGAAGTGACACCAAAAGCACACTTCTTAGGATTTAGTCTGAGACTAAATTTTTCCATTATGTCTAGTATCTTGCTTAAGTCATTTAGATGTTTAGCTCTAATCATAGATTTTGCTAAAGTATCATCAACATAATCTTCCATAGTTTGATGCATCATGTCATGAAAAATAGATGTCATAGCTCTCTGATATGTAGCACCAACATTTTTAAGCCCAAATGGCATGACATTCCAATAGAAGGTATCCCATGCACATGTGAAAGCAATTTTCTCTTGATCTTCTAGAGAAATTTTTATTTGATTATATCCAAAAAAACCATCCATTAAAGAATACATCTCAAAGCTTGCAGTCATGTCCACTATCATATCAATGTTAGGTAGTGGAAAATCATCCTTAGGGCATGCTATATTTACATCTCTAAAGTCTGTGCACACTCTAATTGATTTATCTAGTTTTGAAATAGGTACAATATTAGAGATCCATTCTACATAATCAATAACTTGGATGAATCTGACTTTTAGTAGTTTCTCTAATTCAGCTTTTACCAAGAGTGCAACATGAGGATGCATCTTTCTTAATTTTTGTTTAACTAGTTTTACTCCAAGAGCTATAGATAAATGGTGCAATATAAGATCAAGATCCAACCCTGGCATATCTAAATATTTCCATGAAAAGTTGAGCTTCTTCTCTGTGAGGAAGGTTGTAAATTTTTGCTTCTCTTCTTCTGATAAAGATTGTGCTACATGGATCAACTATGGTTCTTCTATTGTTCCCAAGTTGATAGATTGAGTGGGCTCAATTAGAACTAGAGATCTATCCTATAAATGACTCAGAAGGACATCAAATATCTCATCCTTAGGCACCTCAAAGAGGTTTTCACCTTTGAATGTCTTTTATTTTTACTTTTGTAGGTCCTGAGACTGCCACGAAGTGGTTTTCACCCTTAGAACTCCTTTTCTTTTTATTCTTATTCTTATTTTTCTGACTAAGATACTTGATGTCTGACTCCGTCATGCTAATGCTCAATTCACTGATGGAAGTCCTCATAGGCTCAACTGCATTGAGGTAGCAAGCAAGGGCATAGTCATTTGGGATGGTATAAATACCATGGCTCAAGTTTGTGGAGGTTTGATCAAGAAGTTCAAGATGTTGGATAGTCAAAGTGGTGAAAGATTGGGAAAGAGTGTTTATGGATATGGATCTATCATCATCGGTCCTAACCCGATGCTCGAGTTCAAAGGTGATATTACAACTTCAGACATGCAATTCATGAATAGGCTCAATGTCATTGTGATATTCCACTTCAGCCATCGGTGGATTAGACTCGATAAGTTCATCATTTCTCTCTAGAATTATGTTGGGTTTAGGTGCATATTAGTGAAAAACATCAACATGTTTCTCTATAATAAGCTCATCTTCTTCTGGAATGGCTCCCCATTCATAGTCATTAGATTCTTCATCTATGCCTCTAGGAAATATAAGAACATGAGTAAAGTTAGGATGAATACCCCAAGAAGGGTTAACCTTAGATTTTGATTTGAATTCATACTCATGAGAATCTGTCTAGAATAACTACCACCTTCCTCTTTGTTTGTTTGATTGTCTTTGAGATCTGCTGGTTCTTGTGGTACAACTGTCTCTTGCTTTATAGTAGGTTCTTGTGTTTCTACTACATTAATTATTTTGATTGGATCATCTTCAGCATCCAAGAGATCTTTGATTTCTTTAGGTAAATGCTCATAGGGAATGAGATCTTCAGTGGTGTATGAATCATCACTATCAGATTGTTCTATTATTTTGCCCTTTAGTTGATTTGCTACGAAAGACTCAATTTGTTCTAGAACATGTAGGGAGTTCTTGCTAAGATAGAAAGGCTTCTTCATGTATCCTAGACCTGTCGTATTCTTTTTGGCTCGACCACGATGTTCAAGAGGTGATAGAAGACCCTTACCGTGGATTCCTAGAGGTCCTTTTCCTATATATCCCATTTTAGCTATCAGTTTATCCCCTGGGCCATATGACTTAGAAGGAACCTTCGATACTTTAGAGTCACCAGCTTGAACAACTTGGGATTCAGGTTCATCTTTTTAAAGCCATGCAAGCATAGCTTCATCTTCTTCAAATTCTTGCTTAGGTACTTTCTCTGCAACAAATTTTCCTTTATATGCCTCAATAGGTTCCTTAGATTCTGGTTTGAACTATTTTAGAGCTTTCCCATAAGACTTAGGTGAGATAGGGAGAGATGTCAAGGACAAGACTGGCTCTATAGTATATTCTCCCATACCATTTTCTTTGATATTGACCTCTTTTGCAATATCTTCCATCTTAGATGTGGATGCTACATCTATTTGCTTAATGGAAGATTCTCTATTATTAGGAACAAGTTTATCTGCATTTTCTTTCAAGGTATTGCAAGTTGTTGACATGTCGGCTGGAATGGTTACCTCTACTCCATCACAAGGAAATTTCAAGAACTGATGGTATGTAGAAGGAATAACTTTCATTTCATGTATCCAGGGTCTCCCTAGAAGGATGTTGTAAGCCAAAGGTATATCAAGAACTTGACATATAGTATCTCTGATGACAAGACCTGTTCTGATAGGTAGGACAATTATTCCCTTGGAGGATCTTTCTTCTTCATCATATGCTTTGATATTTATTTTCTTTCTAGGATCAATGGCTATTTCTGAAAATCCCAATTGTGTGATCAAGCTATAAGAACAAATATTCAGACTAGCGCCCCCATCTATCAACACATGTCTGACACAATAGTTTTGGATCAAGACTTCTATATGTAAGGGCTGGTTATGCGAATGACTCAAGGAGTTATCATCATCCTCTAAAAAGGAGATATATTGTGGAGACGTAAGATGACAAACCATAGCCTGGAATCTGTCTAAATCAAGGTTATCAGGAACATTGGATCCAAGCAGAGCTTTGTCTAGGATGGCTCTATGAGCTAGAGATATCCGAAGCAACTCAAACATGGAGATTTTTGCATTAGTATGTTGGAGTTTTTGGATGATACTGTATGAAGTAGGCCTTGTGTCCTTAGGATTTGAAGATTTAGATGTTGCCCGTTATTTAGAAGTGGAAGATAGATTGAAAGGAACCTTAGGGACATTTGATTGATCTAGGATTTGTCCTTGTAGGTGTGCCTGAGCTTGTGATCGAGTAACTGCATTATCTAATTGACTTTATCTATCTCTTCTTACAATTGTGATGACATTGCAATGCTTAGATAGGCTTGGTTTAACCATATTGATAACAGTATTATTTCCAGGATAGGCATAATTGACCTTAGTACCCACATTAGGCTAAGAAGATGAATCTCCTTGGCTATGCTTCAGAAATGGTTCGGTGAATGTTGTGTGATCATTATTGCTTTCAAGATTATCAATCATGATTTCTCCATTATCAATCTTATCTTGAATGGTACGCTTCAAGCGCAAGCAATTATTAGTTTTGTGACCTTTACCCTGATGGAAATCATAGAATTCATTCTCTCTCCACCATTTTAGCTTCGGGTCAGGATTAGATTGTCGAATCTCAGGCAAAGAGATGATGTTATTAGCCAATAGAGTTCTCATGGCTGATTCCAAAGATTCTCCAAGAGGAGTGAACTTTCGTTATTATCAGCGGACCAAGATTTGTATTTTGGCTTCTTTTGAGATGATTTGGACATGTTTTGTTCTGAAGCTTTGATGGCTTGGGTACCAATGGTTAGATTGAAAGTAGGTGCCTTAGATGGGGCATGGAGATTATCAACAACACCATCTATGATGACACCCTTATTTTTGTTCCAATTTTTGTTCTTATCCTTAGAACTAGATTCATACTTGTCCTTTTGAAGTGTGACGTCTCCTTTTTTCACAAGTACTTTTTCAATTTTTATTGCATTTTCTACCATCTTATCAAAAGATGTGTGATTTTGCATTTGTAAAGGGTAGTTGATTTCTAGAACAAGATTGTTGATGAAGATTTTCAGCTTCTCAATTTCTGGAATAGGCCAAGCATATAGAGAGAATTTCTTTCTCTATCTTTTGAGAAATGTCAGGAATGCTTCTCTTGGATATTGTTTGAGATTGTAGATATCAATCATGGTGACTAGGTGTTGGATGTTGTAGAAGTATTGCTGATAGAACAATTTGATCAACTCCTCAAAGGTTTTGATTGTAGGAGGCATCCTAGAGAACCAATGAATGGCTAACCCTCCCAGAGATTGGGGGAAAAGACACATCAAATAGGTCAATTCATGCATGAACTCCATAGATTGAGTACAAAATTCTCTGACATGATCTTGAGGATCATATTTTCCATCATACTTATCATATTTCGGCATTTCCACCCTCTTAGGGAATGGTGGCATATACAAGTCTTTATCAAATGGAAAAGGACATAGGGCCTCCATGGAGAACTCCTTAGGTTCTTTTTCTTTTTCCATTTTGTTAAGTTTTACTTGCATGGCATGCATTTGTTTCATCATAGCTATAATAGGAGTTTCTTCCTCATGTGTAATGATATCTTCCACATTAAAGTTGGGAGGAAGTTTAGCTCCTTGATGAGCTAACTCTAGAAAGTATGTTTCTCTATCTTCTTTCAAGAAATGTTTCATCATTCTTTTGAAGTTATCATCATTTTGATATCGAGAAGTTTCAGAAGGTGTAGGTTCTTGATCCACACCATGTTGAGAGTGAGCTCTTTGAGAGCCATGGTTTGTCCCTTCTTGAGACATGTTAGGATTTTTAGGGCTCCCTAGGATAGATTGAGGAGGAGTTTGTTGATTACCTCTGTGAGTTGATGGAGGGGGTATGTAACTAGTTTTTAATCAAAAGTTGCCAAGACCGTCGTCTTCGTAAAGACCAAAATTGTAGAGTTTCTCAAGAGTTAGACCTTGGATAGTAGTCAAAGGTAAGGTATGAGATGTTTCCCGTGATTTCTTATGTGAGGAAGCTCTAGTTTCCACCATTAACCTTGGGTGAAGCAAAAGAATATGACGATGACAACTGAAGAAAGATCTGATTCAAGATCAAATGATGCAACCTTGTCAAAGTTTGATTGATTGAGGATAAGATTGGACATAAATGAAGGATATTGTGCCCTGGATGTATGGGTAGATGCCCAAAAGATAGCAGACATGAGTTCACAACACTTAGCCATTTTGAAGATGGATGGAAGATTGATAGTTATGACAAGGTTTTGACACAAGATGAAAAAGACTCAAATCGATTAAATAGAAGGCTGAATTGGACTCAAGAGGCCACTTTAGGAAAATGATTGGATTTGTTCTAGTTTCTGCTCTATTCCTGACATAGTGATCTTCTTGACAGACTCTGGAAATAGGCTGTAAAAGTTGGGTCTCTGACAGTTTTTAACACTTTCTGACAATTTTTTAGACTTTTCTCAAATGACTTTCTACAGGCTCGTACAACAGTCGGTAGACTATGAAATGACAATTGACAAGCTCGTACGATAGTTGCAAAACTTGCATGACAATTGATAGCAAGATTTTTTACTTTTGTTATTGACTAGTGGCAAAACTTGTACGACACTATACCAGCTATCATATGACAATCTGGGGGTTTTGAAATGACAATAGCCAAAACTCGTACAACTTCCTGACTTTATGAGATGACTTTTGACTTCAGAAAGGTGTTTGACATCAGATTTTTCAATTTTTAGGTTTTTAGTTTCAAATTGTTCACAAAATTGTCTGTCTATATTTGAAGATTGTACCAGATTGATTCAATCTTAGTAACCAGATAGATAAATAGGCACGCAAAACAATAAGCAAGTGATTTCAAGCACATCTAAAAATAATGAACAAGGGACAAAGAAACCCTATGCATGAACAACCAAGTGACTGAATGTGCTAATCCCTAGGAGTGCTAATAGTGTATGTTCCAAATTTTTTTGCAATAACGCACATCTTCCTAGAAAATGAAAATTTGGCCTCACTAGGATTTGTAGTAATAGTTTGACTTTGCAACTTTTGTGATCTCAAGAGGGAAAAATCCAATCCAGGTGCACCGAGGTTTTGACATAGTCTGAGAATTAATCAATTAGGAGCTGCTAGGGAGATCTGACAGCCCAACAAGAGACCACACCTATGAAGATTTCCTCCACAAGGACATTTATATAGCGATTGCTGCTACCACAGTGAAAATGGCTATTACCGCTTGAGGTTCCATCCATGTGGTTGACCCAATTAAGGGAATGTCCACTATGGTTAACCCTCTCTAAAGGTGACTCACAAAAGATACCACATGGAGACTGGTTCTAGATTCAAGGATCTGAGTTTCTGATACTACCCAAAAAGGGAGTAAAGCATAGTCCTCTAGCCTTTTCACTTTTAACCAAAACAAAGTAGACAGATTAATCTAACATGCTAAGACCAAGATTATGTCACAAAGATCTATGATGTTAACCACTTATGATCTATCAACCTCTCTAGAGAGAGAATGTATCAATCAAAAGCTGAAGATGTACAAATCTAGTAGAACATGAGACGCTCTTAGTAACCTCCCTACCTACAAGGGTTCTCTCATTGAGAAGAGCTTCGCTAGAAACCCACTCTCTCAAGAACCACAAATAGTGTTCATAGGGCATATTTACTATGTGTAACAGATATGCAGAAAGAAAATCTACATTCATTTTATAGCCCAAAATGAAATCTATGATATGAAAGCAATAAAGGTCACACAAGCTTGACACGTGAGAGTTTGTTTTAGTCCAAATTGAAATGTTATCAGCTGAAAATATTACCTAAATTCCTCACAATGTGCTTAGTAGATCCTTACCCTTTTTAGCAATTTTCATGCTTTTCCCAATCAGAACCAGCAAATACCAATCAGAAACATAAGATTTCAATTGTTAATATTAGCTATTAGTCCAAATTTGGAAAATTGCTTGAAAATATGAAATGACAATTGAATCTGGAATCAAAACTCATACGACACTGGGTTACCTGCCAGACGATAGTCCAGAAACTTGTACGACTATGGGTACCTATTCATATGACAATCGAGCTTTCAAATGACAATGTGTACACTCTGATATGAGCCTCAAAATCTGAACCTATCATACGATAGTGGACACCTCCCAAAATGACTTTCTGACAAAAGTCATATGAAAATATGCAGACAAAAAATAAAAATCACAGTTTTGATCAAAAAATGACAAGAAATAGATAGAAATTGATATAATTGGAATGGAAACCCATTTCAGGGCCCCACGGAGGGCGCCAAAAATGTGTGTGTGAATTTTGTACCTAGCTGGAGACACAACACTTCAGTAAAACATTAGAGGTTAGCTAAAATCAAAATCATGCAGTGAAATGGAAACTAATCTAACCAGGTGATTTACTGCCTTGTAGTAGTTGTGAGTATGATATTCTCAGATTGGACTGAGATTAGTGACCTTGACGACACCTAAATGAAGAATTTGAATGCAGAATCTAGATATGAGATGAATGCAAATTAATCTATATTTTTGGATTTTCTATGTAATAAGATGAGATAAATTGATATGAATCTATTCTATATGAGAAACTGATGTGACATGCAATTAATCTAATAATGATAAGCTAAATGATATGAATGCTCAAAAATAATGAAAATCTCACAATAGCTTTGATTTGCAAAGATTGATTCTTCGATCACCAATTCGCCAGCATGAGGATGCAATTCGTGGATGGATCCAAATGAAGAGTTGAGGCCTTAATTTATAGAAATCTAGGACTTTGGAGGTGCATGGAAAAATCCATAAATCCCTCTTGATAAACTCAAGTTGATTTTTAAGTCATCAAGAATTTAGAGATAGATTAACTCACAAAAATCATGCAAATCATCTTTTTAATTTAAATTAGAAGTTGAGATCAGCTTTCAACTCAAAAGAGAGTTGAGTTTATTTTTAAAACAACTTGAATTGATTTTCTGATTTAAAGTTTAATTGCTTTTTGGATGTGCATAATTAATTATGAATTAATTAATTAAATAAAGTGATTTATCCTCAACTTAACTGATTTTTAAAATAAAACAATTGATTTATGGGTTAATCAATTATTAAATCAAACTTATATTCAAAAACTATATTATTAAATTTGACAATTGACTTTAATTAAGTAAATAAGAATTTAATCAATTAGTCATGAGATTTTAATAAATATAATTTAATTTAATTAAATAATTAAGTGGCAGTATTAAATCTAATTAATTAAATATTCAGAATATTCAATTAATCAAACTTTAGGATAAATAGGATTTATCACCAAATAATCATTAAATTAAAGACAATTAGGATAAATAGGAATAAGGAATATTCCCCGACACAGAATTTAGGATAATCAATTAAGATTCGATAATGTGTCGATGTGCCTTAGGTTAGGACTTTGATGTCAATTTCATTCAATGTGTCAATAATGGAGATTAATGAACCTATAGCCCATTTTTGGGGTATTACAAAGCCTATAAAATAGAAATTGAGAAACATGAATCCACACGTTGCACTACTAGTGAAAGTAGAGCTAGTAAAACTATTGAAAGCTAGATTTATAAGAGCTATTGATTATGTAGAATGGATATCCAACACAGTCCTTATTTCTAAAGTGGATAATATATAAGGTTTTGCATGGATTTCAAAGACCTAAATAAATCTTGTTTGAAGGAAGATTTTCCACTTCCCAACATAGATATGATTGTGGATCACGTTGCGGGATATGAGATGTACTCCTTAATGGATGGGTTCTCAAATTACAATCAAATCAAAATTGCCCCTGAAGATCAAAATAAAACTACATTTAAATGTGCATAGGGTAAATGTTGTTGGAATGTCATGCCCTTTGGTCTTAAGAATGCAAGTGTAACCTACCAAAGAGCTATGAGAATAATATTTCATGATATGATGCACAAAAACATGGAGGATTATGTCGATGACACATTAGCAAAATCAAATGTTAGATCAAATCACATAGAAGACTTGAGGAAAATCTTCGATAGAATGGAGTAGTTTCATTTTAGGTTAAACCCTAAGAAGTGTGCATTTGGAGTATCATTAGGTAAGTTTCTAGGCTTAATAGTTTTAGCAAAAGGAATTGAGGTTGATCCAACAAAAGTAAAAGCAATCATTGAAATGCAACCTCCAAGAAATATCAATCAGATGAGGACACTTGAAGGAAAATTGCAATCTATAAGGAGATTCATATCTCAACTAGCAGATAAAGCTCAACCATTTACTAAAATGATACATAAAGGAGTCACATTTACATGGGATGAACAATGCAAGAAAAAAATTGCTCAAGATAAATAGTATTTGGTGAATCCTCCAATTTTGATGGTTTTGATTCATGGAAAACCACTCCTATTATACATATCAGCAACTGACACATCATTAGGAGTGTTGCTGACACAAGAGGACGAGGCTAAGAAATAAAGGGAAATATATTACATCAGTAGAACTCTAGTCTCTTATGAGCTAAATTACTTAGTGATTGAAAATGCATGTCTAGTAGTGGTATTTGCATCTCAAAATATTAGACATTATATGCTATCACATAAGCCGGTGAAACTAGTTATAAAGATAGATCCACTTAAATATTTTTGAATAAAGCAACACTGATGAGAAGACTAGCAAAATGGGTCCTGGTATTAATTGAATTTGATATCGAATATATTAATAGAAAGGCCATCAAAGGACAAGTGATAGCTGATCAACTTGTTGAAGCACCATTAACAAATGACAAACCATTGCACATAGAGTTTCTTGACAAAGAAATCATGTACCTTACAAAACACCCATGGAAGATGTATTTTGATGGCTATTTTACAAAACAAGGATTAGGAGTTGGATGTTTTTTCATTACTCCTCAAGGATACAAAATACCAAAGGCTTAAAAGATGATATTTCCATGCACAAACAATATAGCAAATTATGAAGCCTTGGTCAATAGATTGAAGCTAGCAATAGAGTGGAAAATCATTGAGTTACATATCTATGGAGACTCACAACTTCTAATCAATCAGGTTAGTGATGATTATTAAAAAAATATATGATAATATAATGCCTTACAAGAAGATGGTGGACGACCTCAAGAAATATTTTGTCTACATTACTTTCAAACAAATACCAAGGTTAGAGAATAGAGCTGTTGATGTGATGGCTACCTTAGCATCCATGTTACAATTGGAAGAACATCAGTTTTGGTATGACTTCCTGGTGGAATAAATCCCCTTTCCAGCATATGACTCCCCTGATTCCTAGATCATATGCACTATTAAATCCCAAGTCCTATCTCGATATGCCCATATTTATTCCTATCTTAAAAATTAGGCCTTTCCTAAAAATTATTCAACGAATGAAAAAATATACCTCATAAGAGAAGCATCACATTATTTAATCATTGCAAATGACTTGTATAGACATGTTCTTGATGGTACACTACTTTTATGTTTAGAAAATGAAGATTCAAATCATGCATTAAAGGAATTACATGAAGGTGTATGTGGGTCTCACTCGAATAGATTTTCATTAGCCAAGAAACTCTTAAGAGTGGGATACTACTGGCCTTCAATGTAAAAAGATACTATTAATTATGCTAAGACATACAAGAAATTCCAATTTCATGGAAACCTGATACATGCTCCAGCTAGGGACTTAACTCTATTCATTACACATTAGCCATTTCAACAATGGGTCTTTGATCTAGTAGGATAGATTTACCCAAACTCATCTAATAGACATAAGTATATCATTACGAAAACTAAATATTTCACAAAATGGGTTGAATTTGTCCTACTAGCCCATGCTATGTAAGAATATAAGTCTCAATATTTATCCTAAACTACATCATCTGTAGGTATGGGGTACCCTCATCAATTATAATTGACAATGGAGGGAAATTCAAAAACAAAGACATGGATGACTCGTGTCTACAATTAAAAATCACTCAACACTATTCCTCGATCTATTATCCTCAAGGTAACAGATAGGCTGAGGCATCAAACAAAATAATCCTAAAGATCCTACATAAAATGGTCAATAAATCAGGAAGAGACTAGCACTTGCAAATTAATCCTACATTGTGGATGTACCACATGACCAGCACTAGAACACCAACAAGAGAAAATATTTTTGCACTGGTGTATGGGTCTAAAGTAGTACTACCAATTGAAGTAGAGATTTCATCACTGAGGGTCTTATTGAAAAATCTAGTCACTGACGAGGACTACACAATCTCGCATCTACAAGAGCTAGAATTGTTAGATGAGTGTAGACAAGAGGCATTTGATCACCTCAAAGTCTACCAAAAAAGAATGTCTAGGGGATACAATAAGAAATTCAATCCAAGAGCATTTTAGGTAGGAGATCTAGTCTTAGGAGAAAATCCAAAAAAATTAGAAACATTGAGAATAAAAGGTAAAATTTGAACCCAACTGGCTGGGTCCCTTTGTCATCATAGCTTCATTTGGATCAGGAGCCTATCAATTGGCTACACTTGAGGGAGATGTCCTACTAGATCCGTGTTTGACATATCTTGAGGTAGCACTTGTACATCAAATATTGATATTGAAGAAATACAAATAAAAATAAAAATATTGATTCTGGAAAAATAAAAAACATCAAAAAAGCATAAAAGTTCAAAAATAGAAAAAAGAGTTCCTAAAGAAAAGCAAAAATAGTAGAAAGAAAACAATTCAAAAATAGTGGAAAAAGTCCTAAAAAAATGACCATCTCGGTGAAAACCTAGCAAATAAGCACCTTGGTGAATCAAAGAAAAAAGGAAGAAAAAACAACAAAAGTACAAAAAAAATTGAAAAAGAGAAAAAGAATCTCAATGAAAACCTAGAAAATAGGCACCTTGGTAGCAAAAATAGAAATTTTTTCCAAGTGGTGAAAACCTGGTAAACATGCACTACTTGTAAGCAATGCTCTTTCTATCAATATAATGCTTGAACGCTTGGCCAATCTAAAGTTTGGTTTGTATATATCTTTCAATCACTTTTGTGACAATCAAATCTTGAGACATGTTATCATAAATATCCTATTCTCCTAGACTAGAATATGTTTATACCAAAGTCTTAGGAAATTCACATTCTATAGGGGTAGTGGTCATGGTCATGTGAGTAGTAAGGTCGCCTGGTCTTCATTAAGGCTCTTTGCTAGGGTTTTTGATTAGCCCTAGTTCGCAATTGATATTAAACTACACAACCAAAGGTATTTCTTAATACCACCAACCTAAAATAGGAACAATATTTATCAATACTTGCCCTTAATAGTATTCCTAAACACTAGTCATGTTGATTGAAGTGTTCCTAAACACTAATACAATCAGACAAGACACTTATTACACTAGACACGAACTATAATTGGAAAGTGACACAAGAGAGGATAGGAGGGGCCAAGGAATGACACACCCTAACCTGAACCACTCTGCTCAACAACATGCAAAAACAACAACAACACAGTGGGAGAGAGAAAATGCAAGATCATTCATTTATTATCCTCAAGTTGATTCATACATGCCTAGCTATAAGGCCTTCCTGGTTTCAGCCAGATATTATAATAAATTATAGAAGTCCTCAAACATGCGAGGATCTGCAAATAATCTCTAATCTTCTATCTCCTATCTTCTACCAAAAATTTCTCTCAAACTAACTCCCTAAACTCTAACTAAACAACTACATTTATACAAGAGGCTACCAAATTGAGTCGGCCTTCAGATCCACAATCAACAGAAGGAATGATCAAATATGGGACCACACGCTTCCCAATGATGGATACCAACATTAAATCCATGACCCATAATCAATGCACAAGTTGGCCTCAATAGAAACTCAAAAGAAACCCATCGGTAAGCAAATCCAACTGAGTGCCAGACAAGCATCATTGAGCACCAAGGAAATTACCGAGTGCCAAAGAGATAATCAACCAACACTGGCAAACAAGGAAATTGAACAACACTAAACCAACTAGGTCAAAGTACAAATTGAGCAACACAAACAAACTCAAATATGTTTTTGGTGACACATGATTGCCAAGGACCCAAGATGCTATTGCATCAAACACCTGGGGTTATTTGAAAATGATTATCTGAATCATTCAACAGGTATGATTTGAGCTACATCCAACTCAGACTATGAAATCCATGAACTGTCTTCAATCGGTTTGTTCTTTGACTTTACCAGATATTCCATATACTATTTTCCTCTTGTACTTCTGCCAATTCTCTATTCCAAAATGTGCTCAACCTCTTCATTCTACTTCTTAGGATAATCTATTGGTACTGCCATGTTTTCTTCAGATTCATGAAACTCATACAAATCAGCAATGTTGAATATAGGTGAAATATCCATGTCATCAGGTAACTCAACTTCATATGCATTTCCACTATCAAATTTTCTCAAAATATTGCAAGGTCCAAACTTCTTCATCTTCAACTTCCCATATGTTCCAACAAAAAATCTATCTTTCTTCAAATGAACCATCACTTCATCACCAACATCAAAAGTCTTATGTCTTCTTGATCTATCAACTCTGTCTTTGTATTTCTGATTACTCTTTTCCATTTTAAGCTTCACATCTTCATGCAATGTCTTCATGTACTCACCAAATTTTACTCCCTCAATGCTTCTCTTTCTTTCATCAACAATGTCTCTCAAATCAGATATACCTCTCAGTTGTATGCCATTTACAATCTCAAAAGGTGTTTTTCCAGTAATCCTATTCACTGAATTATTGTATGCAAACTCTGCTTGTGCCAACATAGAATCCCAATTACCTAGTGTGTCTCCAACTAAACATCTCAAAAGATTTCCCAAGCTTCTATTCACAACTTTTGTCTATCCATCAGTTTGTGGGTGAAATTTAGAACTATATTTCAACTCGGTACCCAACTTTCTCCAAAGAGTCTTCCAAAAGTATCCAACAAATTTACTATCTCGGTCAGAGATAATACTCCTCAGTAATCCATGCAATCTGACAATTTCTTTAAAGAAAATATCTGCTACATGTACTACATCTGATGTCTTTCTACAAGGCATAGAATGTGCAATTTTAGAAAATCTATCCACAACCACAAATATAGAATCATTACCTATTAATGTCTTTGGTAAGCCAAGAAAAAAATCCATACTGATGTCAATCCAAGGTTTCTCAAGTACAACAATCGGTGTATACAATCCAGTATTCTGACTAACTCCTTTTTCAACTTGACAAACTCCACAACTTTTCACAAATTTTTGAACATCTTTATACAACTGTGGCCAAAAGTATTTCTCCTTAAGAAAATTCAATGTTTTATCAACACCAAAATGTCCAGCCAAACCACTACTATGTTTTGCTTTTATCAAATTGGTTCTCATAGGTCCTCTCGGTATACACAACTGAATACCTTTAAACAACATACCTCCTTGCATAAAATATTCATCCCATTTAATACTTTGTTGATCTTGATTAGGTGCTCTGCACTTTCTCCATGGCTCAGAAAAATTAGGATCAAATTCATAAAAGTCTCTCATATCATCAAAGCCTAGAATTCCAATTTTCATCTTGGTCATCAAAGATCTCCTTCTACTCAATACATCAACAACTCAGTTAGTGACTCCACTCTTATGATTTATCACAAACGTATAACTCTGCAAATACTCAACCCATTTCATATGTCTCTGATTCAACTTATTCTGACTACCCAAATACTGTAAAGCCTTATGATCGGTATACAACAAAAAATCACTCGATATCAAATAATGTCTCTATTTCTTCAGTGCTTGAACAATAGCATAGAATTCTTGATCATACACAGAATATATCCTTTTTGCATCATTCAACTTTTCACTAAAGAAAGCAATAGGTTTACCTTCTTGACTCAACAAAGCTCCAATTGCACTTCCACTTGCATCACATTCCACTTGAAATACTTTATTGAAATCAAGCAACGCCAAAATAGGCAATTCAACAACCTTCTGCTTCAGAGTCTCAAAACTTTTATTAGCTCCATGTGTCCACTTGAATTCTCTTTTGTCTCCTCTCATAGTCTCAGTCATAGCATTACAAATTGAACTGAAATTTCTAATGAACTTTCGATAAAAACTTGCCAAACCATGAAATGATCTTACCTCATTAGCATTCACAGGTGTAGGCCAATTCAAAATAGCTTCAACCTTTTTAGGATCCATTTTCAAACCATCAGCTGAAATCACAAATCCCAAATACACAATCTCCTCTTTCATGAATGAACACTTTTTCAGATTTATCAATAACTTTTCTTCTTTCAATCTCTACAAAACTTGTCTAACATCCAAAAAATGTTCTTCTCTTGTCTTACTGAATATCAGAATATCATCAAGATATATAATCACAATCTTACCCAAGAATTTCTTCAAAAGTTCATTCATCAATCTCATAAAAGTACTTGGTGCATTAGTTAGACCAAAAGGCATAACCAACCACTCATACAAACCTTCTTTTGTCTTGAACACAATCTTCCATTCATCACCTTCTTTGATTCTGATCTGATGATACCCACTTTTCAAATCAATCTTGGTAAAATAATTTTCTCCAGTCAAACTATTCATTATATCATCCATTCTCGGTATAGGAAACCTATACTTCACTATTATCTTGTTGATTGCTCTGGAATCAGTACACATTCTCCATTCTCCATTCTTCTTAGGTTCCAATACCATAGGTACTACACAAGGACTCAAACTTTCTCTCATCAAACCTTTCTCCAGCAACTCTTTAATCGGTCGGTTCAATTCTTGATTCTCAGTAGGTGTCAACCGATGAGGTGCCTTATTTGGTAAACTAGCTCCAGGGATTAGATCCATATAGTGATCAATGCTTCTTTTTAGTTGTAAACCATCAAGTACATTATCAAAAATGATTTCACTGTACTTGGTGAGTAACTTATCAATCTCCTCAGGGACATTATCCTCTATTTTCTTACTCAGTTTGTTAGGAATCACAGCAAAACATACATCATGTCTCTTTAAATCCTTAACAAACTTTCTTCCTTCCATCAAGAAAACTTTCACAGATGTGCAAACATTACTAACAGGTTCTTCCATCAAAGGTAACAAGATTTTTCTTTTCCCATCAGCCCAAATAGTATATTTATGCAATCTCCCATCATATATAGCATGTCTATCATATTGCCAAGGTCTACCCAACAAAATATGACAACAATCCATAGGCATGATATCACATAACACTTTATCATAGTACTTTCCAATCTTCAAATTCACATAACATTGTTCACTTACCAAGAGTGTATGCTCATCTTTGATCCATGAAATCTAATAGGGCTTCAGATGTTCCAACCTTTTCAACTGCAAATTTGTGACCATCTCTTCAGATGCCAGATTCTTCAAGCTACCACTGTCAATGATTACCTTCCAAACTTTTTTAGAAACTCTACATCTAGTCTTGAATAAACTTTTCCTTATCAGATCTTCCTTTTTACCTTCATTCCAAAGCACTCTTCTTACCATCAAGTTATTTTCCTTCTTAGGTTCATTCGGTGACTCTTCTTGCACCAAAGCATTCCAACTATTACCAGCCTTCTTACTTGCATGTATACACTCAAATGATCTATGTCCTTCTTCTCCATAATTGTAACATGTTCCTTGGAAACTTCCTCTATTATAACCACCTTGGTAGTTATTTCCTATGCCTCTAGATGAACCTTCACCTTTCCACTCGGTCTTGCCTTTATCCAGAGTTATCTTTTCTGGTTCAGATCTACTATTTTCACCATTAGATCTACCTCTTCCTCTAGGGAATCTACCACCTCTACCTCTTTGTCTTTGTTCATGTCTCTTGTTCAATTTCTCCTCAACTTTCAATGCAAATTGATAAGCCTCTTCAATGTTCTCCTATTTGACCAAACTGATTTCTTCTTGGATAGAAAATCTCAAACCATTCGGGTATCTAGCAATTCTTTCCACATCATCTTCATCATGTCTAGATCTGATATCTAATCTATAGAATTTCTCAGTATAATATTTTACTGAGCTATCTTTCTGCCTTAAACTTTACATTCGCCTAACTAGGTTAATCTGATAATCACAAGGTAAGAACTTTCCTTTCAACTTATTCACCATTTTATTCCATACCTTGATTTTGTCTTTGCCTTTCCTCTTTCTATCTAGCTGCAGATGTTCCCACCATAAGGATGCATGACTTTTCAACTTTGTGCTTGCAATTTTCACTTTCTTGTCTTTAGATACATTTTCATACTCAAAGTACTTTTCCATCTCTGTGATCCAATCCACCAATTCATTAGAATCCAACTTTCCACCATACTCAGGAGGATTAAAGTGTGGTGTAGACTTTAGACTTTTCAAAGCCTTCAAGAATCTTTCTTCACCCTGATCCATCCTAGATGTAGGTTCTACATCACCTTGTTCTACCTCAACTTCATCATCACTAACATCTTCAAGATGTCTTCCTCTTCTTTGGGTTGTTTCCACAACTTCCAATTTAGCAGCAAGTTGTCTCAACATGTCTGCCAATCTTGGATCTGCATCTCACTTCCCATGAACCATCTTGAAAACCCTCTACAACTGCAAGTTAGATCACAATCTGCTACCCCACAAAAATTCAACTAGGGCTTCACAAGAAGGAACCTTCAAACCTAGATTCACAAACCTAGATCCAAATCTCACCTCGCTTTAATACCACCTAATGCAAGAGAGGGAAGGAGGGGCCAAGGAATGGCACACCCTAACCTGAACCACTCTACTCAACAACATGTGAAAACAACAACACAGTGGGAGAGAGAAAATGCATGATCATTCATATATTATCCTCAAGTTGATTCATACATGTCGGGCTTTAAGGCCTTCCTAGTTTCATTTAGATATTACAATAAATTACAAAAGTCCTCAAACATGCAAGGATCTACAAATAATCTCTAATCTTCTATCTCCTATCTTCTACCAAAACTTGCTCTCAAACTGACTCCCTAAACTCTATCCAAACAACTACATTTATACAAGAGGCTATCGAACTAAGTCAGCCTTTAGATCCATAATCAATGGAAGGAATGGTTAGATCTAGGACCACACACTTCATAATGATGGATACTAGCATTAAATCTATGACCCATAATTAATGCACAAGTTGGCCTCAACAGAAACTCAAAAGAAACCCATCGATAAGAAAAGGCAATTGAGCGCCAAACAAGCATCACCAAGCGCCAAGGAAATTACCAAGTGCCAAAGAGATAACTGACCAACACTGTCAAACAAGGAAACTGAACAACACCGAACCAACTTAGTCAAAGCAGGAATCGAGCAACAAAAACAAACTCAAATATGTTTTTGGTGACACAGGATTGCCAAGGACCCAAGATGCTCCTGCATCAGAAAGAATCTATGACTGATAATGTTTTCTAAAAGTGATTGCAAACTAAAAAAAAGTGTTCCTTAAACACTACATAATAATAATCAAATAATTTGGGATATATGGTGATCATGTATTTCCATACTATCTCGAAGATGTCCATGGACTAGAGAAAGAAAATGAGGAAATCATGAATTTTTCTTAGTTTGGTTTGACTTAATATCAATTTATGATTGTTATGTTCTCTGAGTAACTAGAAAATGTCTAAAAATGACTAGAGAAACAAGGACTGGGAGCATAACATTTTCTTTGTATTTTTCTTGTAGTAATAAATCCAAGGATCTAATGTGATCATATGGAATAGGTGTCTATGGTAAGAGCCTCCATCAAGATTGTAACACCACATATATCTCGACCTATTTCTTATGAAACCTTTGGTGAGATTTGATTCATTTCCTTGTATGTTTTAATTTAAAAGAAACAATTTCCTAGTAAAGTGCACAAGACATACTATACCCAAGGATATGAATAATAAAAGATTGTTGTGGGTTATATATTAAAATATTGCACATGAACATAAATTTTTTATATTAACAAGAAGTAACTGACAAAATATTCTAGCCTGTAGGCCTTGATGTTTAGGTTCACTTTCGACATGACATATAACAAGGGAAGTATTCATATTTTCATGATTGCTAAATCTATCAGTGAAAATTGTACCAAGCTATCAGGTTCAAACTAAAAGGCTCTATGATGATAAAAGATCCATCTTGAATAAATAGTGACAGTCCTAGAGGTCTTATTCTAGGTGCATTTCATTGGTTAATTAAGATGCATTTCATTGGTTAATTAATATGCATTGCATTGGTTAATTAAGGTGCATTTCATTGGTTAATTAAGATTCATTTCATTGGTTCATTTAATTATATTTTATTGATTAAATCTAGTTTCACTCATTTAATTTCATTTCATTGATTAAATCTAGTTGCATTCATTTAATTTAATTTCATTGATTAATCTAGTTGCATTAATTTTAGTTACATTCATTTGTTAACATAGTTGCATTCATTTTAAAGCCACATCAATATGAAAGTATG
Source organism: Chamaecyparis obtusa (assembly GCA_027943335.1). Lineage (NCBI taxonomy): Eukaryota > Viridiplantae > Streptophyta > Pinopsida > Cupressales > Cupressaceae > Chamaecyparis > Chamaecyparis obtusa. Next base: position 526,537 of record BSBK01008195.1, read on the forward strand.
AATGTGATTAACATCAACATGAGTAAAATTCTAAAAGGTGATAATTTCAACATATACAAGTTTGACCATGTAAATCAAATCATCAAGATCGAATCAATGACTGAGTATCTAAACACTGGTATCCATGCACCTTCATTATCATGTCAGTATAATAAAAATGTCTACATCAATGCATCCATCAAACATACATAAATAAAGTGAGATGCCCATACATCACATCGCATTACATCTCAATAAAGTATTGCATATACATGCATAACTTGAAAGTACATCAAAAGAAATGCATTCACATAACATCTACATCCATATATCCATATAAGCATAAAAATGAAAATACAAAAATATATCAATGACATAATACAATGAAGTCAAGAAATCAATCATCTAAATCACATGATCAAGTATAGAAAGATGAGATCAATATCTAAACTAGATGTATATCAATATCAAGAAATGCACAAAAGTACAGTATCATTAGTATTAGTAACAAACAGTACATCAATCCAAAGAGTATCAGTATATTAGATAGAAAATGGTACATACATTAAATGTTACATCAGAGAGTACATCTAATGGTACATATATAAAAAATACATCAATAGTAAATAATAATATCATGTTTGACTCCCTCCCTCATCAGCTTGAGGAGGGGTGGGAGGTGGAGCATCAGCTCTAGTAGGCACAGGTGGTAGCATAGCACCCTCGAATTGTTGAGCAATGTCTGAATATAATGTCGCTCTCTGATCAGCTAGAACAACTACACAATACGAAGAAAATTAATACGCAACTCTCTATCCTTAATGAGTAGCTATATGGGCTTGTCTATCTCACTCATCTCTCATAATCTCTAACTGTTTATCCCTGTCAGTAAGAAGAGCTTGTATTGTAGCAACCTATGATCTCAAGGATGCTATCTCCTTCTCCTAATTAGATAAAGGGTATTTGTCTCTATGTCTGGGAGGACCTCAAGGTGGCTGACCTCCACCTCCACTACTACTCTCTCAAACAAATCTTAGTAGCTTTTTTCTTGATGGAGGTGGAGCAGAATCCCTAAATGAAGGTACAACCCTCAACCTTCTCTACCGACCTTGTTGGTCCCCATCACCTCTAGCTCCCCTCCATCTGATACATCCTTTGTCTCCTCCACCTCCTCCCCAACCATCACCTCCTCCATCACCATCTCCTCCACCACATCCTCTACCACAACCATCATCTACCCCCCATCCCCTACCTTTATCCCTACGTCTATCTCTATCTCTACCCCTTCTAGTACAATCTCTTCTAGGACCATCATCTGCAGGATCATAATATAAGGCATCTTCGATCCAAGGAGCAATCTCATCTGGTGCAATGAACCTAGGAAATTAGTTGTATATAATGTGTATGATACACATATGTAATGCCACCATCATCTACCTCTAGTAATAGGTCCCAACCAACAGGTACCATCTGTGAAATCTCATGCATAATAGTCTCAGATGGTAACCTAGCCCCCCATTAGCTATCTTCATCATGGACATGAGCATATACTACAAGATGTGATTCAGGAATGAAGGGATGCGATCCCAAAATGGGATGCAACTCTGTTTTGATAGGGTGCGATTCACTGATGAAAAGGCTTAAAAAACTAGAAAAATGGACTAAATAAAACCCAGTAGGGTGTGACCCTAAATTTACAAGATGCAATCCAGAATTTGGTGAAAATTGAATGTGACATGAGATTGAAAAGATACAACCTAGAATACCTAGTGTGATCCATAACTAAATTGCTTGTAAAATGCATAAAATAAAGCAAAAAATTAAATGGAAGTAATGACAAGGTAGGTTATCAAGTACTTACCAGAGCTACATAGTGCGTGGGTCACTGATGTTAATGGTCGAGCTTGAAACTATGTGGGCCTCAACTAGGACAACCATCTTCTCTCTCAGATCTTTGAAATTACTAAGGATAAAAGTAAAAATGATTAGTAAAATTACCTTTTTGGGTCTATTTTAACCCCCCGGGACCCTAAGGACCTAGGGCACATTCATAATAGGATGCAGAAGGAGCTCTATATCAGAATCAAAATAGAAATAGGTGTTGTATATCACTTTAAAGTAGTAAAAACAAAGTTACTAATACAGGTCAACATTGCAAAAATCTAATCAACTATAGTCAAAATGTAGTTGACCAGGGGCAAAATGAATAGATATTGAAGTGGAAACATGGAAAAAGTATTCACTAATATTTATTACTCAAATGGAAAGTCAAAAAAAGTCAAATTAGGGGAAAACTTTAGTCGAATAATGGTTAAATATACTCAAAATTTCTTAAATGATGAACAAGAGCTTATAAGAAGCTGCACAAAGTTATTTTTCAATTCCCACATCAAGTTCAAACTTTAGGATATTGGTTAATCATCAGTAAAAATTGGTCAACTCTCATCTTCTAATGGTCAAACTTGGTCAAACAGTGTTCCCTTAACACTAAAATCAATCCTAATTAAATTCTGGTGGATTCTAAAAAAATTCTACTTGATCCAAATCAAATTGTTATCAGTTGAAAACCTTCATCAATGCTTGAAATTAGAATTTAATCAAATTTCTATTCCAATTTTGGTCTCAAGGGGGCATAACCATACCTAAAATCAATCATTTCAATCCAATCAAGTATTCAAATCAATCAAATCTTCAACACTAGGGGCATGACAATTTTCTTCAATCAAGTCAAGATTGTTGGATAATCAACTTCGTTAGGAACCATATCAAGTTTATTATCTATGCCTAAATCAAATATTTCTAACATTGATCAATTTCAACACTTCAAATCAAATTGATTATTTTTATCATCATGATCTTTCAGATATCTAGTTTCATCACATCAAATCAAACTGGATATTTTGATTAACGTTTATCAAACTTCATTCAATCAAGCAGTATGATCGATTCTTGTTCAATCAAGTTCAAAATTGATGGCTTAAAAATTTTAATCACGTGAATTTCGTTCAATCAAGCTCAAAATTCTCAAATTCAAAGTGGTTTCACCAAACCACTCTCTAAATATCCCCAAATTCAAATTGGTTTCATCGATTCTCTAAATCTCCAAATCCAGAATGGTTTCATCGCTTCATATCAAGCTACTCTCTAAATCAACATCATCTATTTTCTTTAAATCATTGTGTTGTTTGCACATCGATTCAAAGAGGGGTAAATGTAATCGCCTCAAATCAAGCTAGTCTAACCAATGGCCCTATTTTCCCTAATTCAGAATAACTTTCTAATTATGCTAATCTGATCACCTGATTACTAGAATAATTCATTAAAATCAATGAAATTCCTTAATCAAGTGTTAAATCATCATCAATTGATAAAAAATCCTAATAATTACCTCTAGCCTAATTAATTAAATCAATCCCACTTAAATACATGGCTAAGACAATTAATTAAAACCAATTAATAAAAAGGCCTACAATGTATGTCACCTCTCAATGGACAACAAGGAAAAATGCAACCAATCATAGGCTAAGCACATGGATTACTCACATGGATCAAAGGATGATGAATCTCAATCACTCCTTTCAAATCGAATCTCAACCATTGAATTCATTAATCTTTCTTTAAAAGAGAATTTTCAAAGCTCACAAAGATATAGTTAATTGTATTCATACTTACATGTTGTCATTTTGAATTCATAGCTTAAAATACATTTCAATTTTTAGCTTAAATTAGCTAAATTTGGTAAAGAATTAATGGTATTTGATAACTTAGCTTCATTTCTCAATTCTTAGTTAATTTACATTTGAATCTCTCATTCTAGTAGTGTAATGTCACTATTTAGGGTCTAAATTTGAGAGTAGAATTGATCTTAAGCACACCATTACTAGTTAGAGAGAAATAGGATGATTTTTATTAATTTACTTTCTTTCAATTTGATTTTAAGATAATAATATAATGTCTTATTGAAGTATTGTGTTGCAGGATAATAGCTACCACAATTCACACACACAGTATGAAGATAGTGTTAATTTTTTTAAATCTAAAATCAATCCATTTTCCTTTTGGTGTACCTAAAATGAATAGTGTATTATCAAACATCACAAACTCAACTTTTGATTTGATGCTTAAAATTGACACGGGGATTAAAATTTGAACAAGGCAAATTTCATATGGTTTGGTGCTTAAAAATGAACCCTTGTGCTTGTAAGGATGATTGGTAGATTAGTTAACATTTGATTTTCGGTGCTTAATTTGATTAATCATGTATTTTGGGTGTTTTCTACACTTGCACATTCTGTTAGCGTAAAAACCTTTTTGTCTTTTTAGAGAGGCATATCTGGGGGTGTTCTTAACTTCCAGAGGATGAGATTAAACTAGAAAATCCTTTTGGCCGATATAGAAATAAGATGTGGGGTAAACCCTAGAATTATCTTACATCTACCTAAGCTTGAGCGAGGTGTGTTGATGATATTTCAAATTAGGCCTACGTGCCTAAGGAACTGACATGGTCAACTAGAGACTTATGTGTCTCACACACATACAAACTGATTGGGGAGACTCCATAAATCTTACTAAAATATTATTAATTAGAGGCCACTTGGCTCACCTTAAAATCATTGTCTTATTATAGTGAAAGGGGAGGGAATAATATCCCTCCAAGACCCCCATCATATGTGTCCTAGGTTATTGTGTTAGTGAAAGATATAATCATTAGCATGACAATAATACCTAGAAAATTTTTTTTAAAATGGGCACCTACTAGAGGAATTTCATGTTCTAGTAGTGTGACATGATTGTGTGATCTTATGGGAATCCAAGAAATGGGCCTATAATAGTACAATTGAATCCAATTGACCTTAGATTGGAGTTATTGAATATACAACTTGAAAAAGTTATTGAATATACAGAGATCATTTCTTTTGAGTCAATCCTATAGCCATATTATGAGTATGAGTTTATTGTGTTTATACATCTTCAAAACTTGTCCTAAATAGTGTCTTACACAAAGAAGACAAAAATTAACATGGGTCCTAAACATTCCACTTGTATTTTATTTAGAATTTCCATGATTGACATACCCTTGCATATTAGAAGTTCATATCTTGTATTTTAGTATCATTCTTACATTTAGATATTATAACCTTGCATAATAATTTACCTTTTTTCATAGTCAACATTTTATTCTCAAAATCTAAAAAATCCTAAAAATCATAGCTTGCATATCTTAGGGTCAAGTATTACAGATCCTAGCTCATCATTTTTCAAATTAGAGGATACATCTTCTTTGGAAATTCCTATAGAGGTCTTTCATATTATCTTGACTTCATTGAAATTTTGGTTATCATATTTGTCTAATTGCCTTTTCTTAGGATCTTTTCATTCTTGTCAACATTTGTCTTATTCAAAGACATCATTGTCAGAATTGTCACTTTTCTTCTACTTTTTAAGTCAAGATAGTCCTCAATATCATTAGGGTTTTTCCTTAGAGGGTTTACCTTTGAAGTTTCTAGAATCTCTCCTAGGGTACAATACTTACACCTTAGGCATAATTCTATCCATTCATTCATATTTTGCATTAGCATCAAAAAATTTAAAAAAATTACTTTCCCTTATTGTCATTTGCATTTCAAAAAATCCAAAAAAAAAATTAGAGTCCTAATCTAGTTATCCTAAGTTGTCTTTCATATACCTTAGTCATATATTTTCATTCTTGCACATGTCATTCACAAAATCCATGAAAGGTAAAGACAAAATGGACCAAAACAAATATCCCAGTGATATTCCTACTAATGACATTGACTTCACTAGCCTGAGGACCTTAACACTAGATTTCAAAAACCTAGAGACAATGCAACATCACGAGAAGACAAAAGTTGACATTCCATAAATACCTCACATACCTCCACTAGAAGATGTGTTATCACTTGAAAATATTAGGACTGGATGTACATGTGAAGAGGTTGGAATTTCTTTACAAGACCCTAAGGTAATGACTATCATGGGGTCCATATTGGCAACTAACCTAAATCTATACTTTCACTTGTACAAAATGGTGCTAAGTTACCTGTTGGATTCAACACATCCAACATAGTGGAGGAGATAAACATGCCATCATATTGGTCTTCTACAATTAAACCCTCTCAAATCACTTCCATCCTACCATCTAGTATCACCACCCAAAGTGCAACCCAAGTCAACACATCTTCCACCACACTTGGAATCTAGTACCATTATCCTCTATTTGGCCACTTTCCACCCACATCTAGTGCACCTATCACCATAGTAGTACCTTTTATATTGACCCTTACCCATCTAGTAGGTACTTCTCAAACAATGGCATAAATTTCTTCCAATATGGATCCACAAGGTCAAAACCCTTTCAATATTCAACTAGGTATCCCACCCAATCAAGGACCACTCCTACTGGGGGCACCTCAACAACAACCTTCGACCAACCCTAATTATTCAAGGATTATTTCTAGCTTTTTAGGATAATGTAGAGCAGCTGGATCCAACAATTCCCATCCTACAACACCACCCTAGTATGTTCCACTACCCTATGTACCTACAACACATACAAACATGGGGATAGACCCCCCTATAATCAGGAACTATCCTATAACAATGGAATTCCATTTTTTTATCCTAACATAGTCTCATCCACACTAACGCCCACTAAAGTCCTTTCTCAACATATTTTAACCCTCCAACATGTCATAAATCTACAAATAGGTTCTCCTAAATGGTCTTACACAACAAATGACCTTAGTCCTTATCCATTTTATAAGATTCTACACAAGCCATATTTTCCACACAACTTTGAGACACCTAAATTTGATAGGTACATGGAAAAGGGTGATCCCCATGACCACATACAATAAATTTTCATGGCCTACATAGAAGTGGCATATGACAAAACCTACCTTATGAGACTTTCTCCACATAGTCTTGGTGGGTCATCCATTGAGTGGTTTTCTAGAATTCCTCCTGGGATAAGATCATGGAATGAACTAGCTAAAAAGTTCATATCACTTTATTCACATAGCATCATCATGGAAATAACATTAATGGAACTATGCACTACCAAGTATAAGAGTGAGGAGAACTTTGCCTTGTTTCTACAATATTGGATGAATTTTTCCTCTAAGACATCTTTCCACATACCCATAAGGAAAAGATACACATGTTCATTGAAGATTGTCAGCTATAAATTATGTGTGAACTGAGTCCTAGCACATTAAGTCCTTTGAAGTGCTATCTGAGTAAAGGCTAAGGGTAGAAAAATCCCTCACCTTAAAGAGAATAATCAAGAAAGAGACCAATACTACAACACCATATGGAAAATCCAAATACTGGTCCAAAAATAAGAATATGACAAATAATGGCATTATTGATGCTAAAATGGCACAATCTATCGTACAGATATAAACACCAACAAATTTCCAACAAACCCAACCATTACCAATTGTCAACAAAACTGCTCCTAGGAAGAATCCCTAGTCAAACCAAGCATTCAACCAAAGTTTCACAAAAAGGACCCAATATCCATATAGAGACTTTACTCCTTTTATAGAACCTCTTGAGAAAATACAAATGAAATTTTTATATTCTCATCCCATTACTCTACCTGAGATAAGATCACATGATGGTCCCTATAAACCATTATGGTGGAATGACAATAACTTTTTTTATTATCAAAGAATTAAAGGACACAAAATTATTGACTATTTTAAGCTAAAGAACATTGTCTAGGATTTCATCGAACATTGTGATATCAAAGTTATTGAAAATTATAACATCACCAACCAAGACCATAAGATCTTCCAAAATACATTGATGGACCATGGAAAAGGTAAGGCTTCCACATCTAGACAAGATAATAAGGAAATATCACCTATAAAAAAACCATATCCCAGCTTGATCATAAACACCATCACTATCTGAAGTCTAGATACCAATTGTGTTTTTACCACCCATCACTCCAAAATCATAGTACCGGGGGCCTCATCAAAAACTATTCTACCAAATAAATCATCCACTCCACCATCAAGTTAGTATAACCTATTAGACCATATGAAGAAGATCTCAGCATAAATATCCATCTTTCAACTGCTCCATATTTCACCAAACCACAAGGTAGTCTTAGATACAACCCTACAACAATTGTTCATCTTGAAAAACATAGAATTTGATGAGTTTCAAGCCATGGTTAGATATCTTACCACACGACATCACATCTCTTTCACTAAGAAGGACCTTCCCATACAAAGCATCCCAAAATGATCCTTTACATCTAGAAGTCTTTGTCCCTCTCCATAAAATCAAGAGAGTCTTGATAGATGGAGGAGCTGGTCTGAATATCGATACACAAAAATTGGTACAAGCACTAGGGTACTCTAAGAGTTGCGTAGTTCTTACCAAAAAGATCATAATAAAATATTTTGATGATGAAGAATGTCCTTCCAAGGGTGTGATAAGCCTCCCAATTAGAATAGGCCAAGCAACAGGAGATACAACATTGCAAGTACTAGACCTAGATATGGGTTATAACATGCTCTTGAGGAGACCATGGATTCATTCCATGCAAGCCATACCATCTACTTATCATCAGTGCCTTATGTTTCCTCATGATATAGTTGAAATCACCATGCTTGGTGATAAAGATATTTTTCTTTACTGCACAAATATTAGAGGAGATATTTCTAATTAGGTACCCAACAATCAAGAATCATCCACTATTTCCATGTCTCAAAATATAGATTATGCAAGCCTTGCAAAATCAAAAGAAAAATCCACATCAAAACTTAAGATCCAAATTCAGGAAAATGGATGTGGAGAATATACCTATGCAAACTCCTTTTGTGTAGGCAAGTTACCTATCTCACTCCATTCAGATGGAAAACAAAAGAAACCTCTGGAGAGGAAGATACAACTAAAAATTGTCTAACCACCCACGATTTTCATAAGATGGGGTGAAATAAATGAAGAAATCATTGAAGACAACTTATCTTCTTAGTTGTACACAAATGAAGAACCCCTTGAGGTAAAAAATATAGTTCATAGATATGGATGGGGGTACACCATTGTCTAGAAACAAGGGTACAATGGTCACTCTATCCTAGGAAAGAATGGACAAGGAATTGTTGATCCAATTGCACCTACCCAAAACCCAAGGTGTCATAGTTTAGGTTACAAACTACCTATAGAAGGTATTTTAAATATCTTATTGCCTACTGATATTAATGCTTTTGTTTATAAAAAAGATGAAATATTTGAAGAGTCCCATCAGACATAGACTCAAATGATTATGATTGGAATTCCCCACATACCACTAGTACCATCCACCTTAACACTTCCATTACCAAATTATCTTTACAAGATAGAGAAAAGATCATTGACCTTGGATTAATGAATTTTGGAACCAATTTGAACCTTCATCTTCACCTCATTTGAAACCCATGAGTTAGTATCTGATTCATATATCAATACATTGAACGAACTCCCAATTTCCTCCTTTGATACTAAGGATAGCATAGCCTCAGTCTACCCTAACCTTATTGATTGGGAACAATGAAATCTACCAACCATAGATGTTCTCAAGAAGGATGAAGCTATTGATGAATTCTTTAGACTAAGACAAGGTATACCTATGGGAGACCATAAGGCAGGATTCAACATCAAGTTGGACAAAACAACATACTTTGGGAAGTTATATCAATCCTCCAATCAAAAAATTAAAAATAAATAAAACGTAAGGCTCTTAGGTGAAAACTGAAAGGCACCTTCTAGCTGTAAAATAGTAAAAAGAAAATATGTATTCAAGGGTGAAAACCTCTGGAGGTGCTTGAAGATGGAGATATTGATATACTCCCAATTCCTGAGGAGTAATCACCACTTCTAGTGGAGAAAATATAGACAATCAACATTGGCACTATAGAAACAAAAAGACTAATCCACTTGGCAGAGTCATTAACACTAGAGGAGAGAAAACTATTTATATAGTTATTCAAAGATATGAAAAATTAACTTTGCTTGGTCATAATATGACATGCCTAGGTTAGATCTAGAATTAGTGCTTCACCATCTACCACTAAAGCCAGGGGAAAAGTTGTACAAATAGAAACTTTGCAAGATGCATCCTAAGATAGAACTGTTGGTCAAAACATAATTAAAGAATCTACTTGATGCAATATTTATAAAACCTATAGACTATGTTGATTGGATCTCTAATTTGGTACCAATGTCCAAATCTAGTGGATTCATAAGAATCTGCACTGACTTTAGAGACTTGAATTTGGCATGTCCAAAGGATAATTTTGCCTTGCCACACATTGACATGATTGTTGACTTCACTTATGGGTATAAAACTCTATCTCTCCTTAATGGCTTCTTTGGGTATAATCAAATCAAAATTTCACTAGAGGATAAACACAAAACAACTTTGACTTGTGCATGGGGCACCTATTATTGGTGTATAATGCCCTTCTATTTAAAAAATGTCGGTGCTACATATTAGAGAGAAAGGACAACTATTTTTTATGATATGATGCACATAACCATGGAATATTATGTCAACGACATATTGGAAAAATATTTGGAAAGGAATATGCATTTATCTGTATTAGAATTAGTATTTTATAGGCTTTAGGAATACAAATTTTTGTTGAACCCAAAAAAATGTGTATTTAGAGTCACATCAGGAAAGGTGTTCAGATTTATTGTCTCCCACTGAGGAATGGAGATCAACCCTAAAAAGGTCCAAGCCATAATTAAAATTCCTCCACTAATAACTCTAAATAACCTTAGAAGTCTACAGTGAATATTATAATCAGTTAGAAGATTCATCTCACATGTGGTAGATAAGAGTCATCCATTCCAGTTTTTACTGCATAAAGACATAAAATTTGAATGGGCAGAAGATTGTCAAAATTCCTTCCAAATATTGAAAGACTATCTTCTTTTGGCACTAGTCTTACTAGCACCCATTCCAAATCAGCCCCTACTATTGCACTTCTTGGCTGTAGAGCACTCACGGGGAGCATCATTGGCATATAATGTGTAATGCCCAAAATCCACCAGGCATTAGACAACTACTTAAACTCTTAACATATTCTAATGTCCATTATAATAATGCCCAAAATAAATGAACAAAAACACAACAACAAAATTTTTAATAAATCTTATTATCAACTTCAAATGTATAATCATTATGGCTTCAATTTACTAACTACCTGCTAGATTACTGCTAGACTTAAAACATTTACTAATGCAAAAATCTGAATCATAGAAATAACAGTAAAAATATTTCAACAACATTAAAATGTTCAACACAAATACATGTAATTTTAACCTTTTAAAGAACTAAATAAAAGAACTAATTTAACCTTTCTGTACATAATTATTTTATATTACAAACATGCTGGAAAAATTGATTTAATAACTAATTTTTAGTTGTAGGAAATTCAACCTTTTCTGAGCAAATAAAAATTAATCTGACATTTCCAGCCCATGTCTAATCCAAATAACTTTTATGCAAAGAACCGATTTTAAAATTCAGTTAATAGTTACAAATTCTAGAACTATAAAGAGAGCAAATAAATTGTCTTAATTCAAAAAAACTACTAGAATAACTAGTCTAAATTCCAGCTCTTATAATATTACAATTTCTTTGTTATAGAAAACCAAAATGTATAGAGCAAGATCTCTCAAGTTGTTCACCTAAGAACAGTCTTTAAAAATTTCTCAACTTAAACTTGAACTTCAAACTTGGACTTCTCCTTCAAACCAAGAAACCAAACCTGTAAACACAAGACTTTCTTCACATGTCCATGGAGGCTCACCTCCCAGCCTAGGCCATTACATGGCCACCCCCAAGCTAGGGGAAACAAGAATAGGATGGGTTACACACAAACAACACAAAGCATAAACATTCAAGCACAATTTTGGTACAAAGACTTTCACAATTTACTCCCTTCCCAAGCTTGCACAAAGGACTCTAAAGATTGAATCCATAGATGGGTGAAGGTGGAATCTTCTCTTATAGAGACACCTATCTTATAACAAAACATCATTTCAACATATATTACAAGCCTTCACAAGGCCCTTCCAACCAAACAGCTCAAATTCATGAGCATCAACAATTCCCTTATGGCCCCCAAACAAACATAAGAAGGCTCTCATGGTGCCCATACAACCATGTTCTCATACATAAAAAAATCTCAACTAGGCCCTTCACCCTAAGTCCTCCTCAAATCCTCCCAAGGATGAGGAGTAAAATTGCACACCCAAAATATGAAATAAAACAAGAAGGCAACAAGATTGAAAACAAAATCACACAATGAAACCAACAATATAAGATCCAACACAAGGTACCACAATTTACAAATTTCACACAAGTACATTTCTTTCAAATCATATACAAAATATTTACATGGTAGGAACCACCAACCTTCTCCTAAGCCAAGGAAAAATTGAAAGGTTGAAGATGAGCTCCTCTTGACTCCAAGCTTGCTATCCATCTCAAATCTACTAGTCCAAAACCTCTCTAGTCCTCCCCTCACTCTCTCCAATTCTAGCATGTACAAAATGAACAAGTGTGTGCTTTCCTAAGTCTCTCTCCCCTAAATACATTCAAAACCTTCCTCTCTCATCTCCCTTCCCAAAACAAATTAGGTTTCTAGATCCAAGATAAAATGATACTTGCCCTTGCTATAGTAATGGGATGAAATTCAACACATGGAAAAGTGAAGCAACCTAGAGAACATTTCCATTTTCGTTTATACCAAAAATGGCCTATTTGGAGAGACAAAAAGGTGGTCTAGGGAAGTGGAAATAGAATAAATAAGTCCCCTAACCCATGTACTAGCCTTGGGGCACCAAAATTCAACCTAAACCACACCCTGGGACTCCACAAAACCCCTAAAAAACCCCAGTTAAACTTGCATCCGAAAATGAAGTATTGGTTACATAAATCTTGGTTCCTTAAACCACCTACCTAGCTTAGGAATACTCAAGACCAATTAAGGAGAGGGTGGGGTCCATATTCCACTTAAGCATGCCACATCATCACCATGGTGTCAAGTGACACCTCACATAAGCACACATCACAAAAAAAAGCATTTTTTCCTCAGAGGAGCCGAAGCAGTGGAAGTCATTCTTTGATGGATCTCACACATAGAAGGGATCAAGTGTTGGCATAGTCTTCATCACTCCTCAAGGAGACTCCATTCCTAGATCCTACTATAATACCCCAAAAATGGGCTATAGGTTCATTAACCTCCTACATCTTCAAATCAAATGAAATCGACATCAAAGTCCTAACCTAAGGCACATCTGCACATTATCGAATCCTAATTGATTTTATCCTAAATTCTGCATCGGGGAATATTCCTAGCAATATTCCTATTTATCCTAATTATCTTTAATTTAATAATTATTTGACGATAAATCCTATTTATCTTAAAGTTTGATTAATTGAATATTTTGAATATTTAATTAATTAAATTTAATACTGCCACTTAATTATTTAATTAAATTTAATTAAAATTATTCCTAAATTGTATTATTTAATTTTGACAATAAATCTAAAATCTCATGACTAATTGATTAAATTCTTATTTAATTAATTAAAGTCAGTTGTCAATATTAATAATATAGTTTTTGAATAAAGTTTGATTTAATAATTGATTAACCCATAAATCAATTATTTTAATTTTAAAAATCAGTTAAGTTGAGAATAAATCACTTTATTTTTAAAATTAATTTATAATTAAATCATGCACAATCAGAAAAGCAGACAACTTTAAATAACCTTTCAATTTTAATTTGTTAACTTTCTAAACTCAACATCTGATGATGAGTTGAAAAAGAGAACTAAAGCTCTATTTTGAGATAAAAACTGCTTTTGCATGATTTTATGAGTTTATTTATTCTTAATTTCTTGTTAACTCAAAAATCAACCTGAGTTTATCAAGAGTGATTTATGGCTTTTCTCAATGCATCCTCAAAGCCCTAGATTTCTATAAAATCAAGGCTCAGCTCTTCACAATCAACACCTCAAAATTGCATCCTCACTCTGGCAAATTTGTGACCGAAGAATCAATCTTTTGCGAATCAAGGATATTGTGAGATTTTCATTTATTATTTTGAGCATTCATAGTTTCATATCATAGAATTTCATATTCATTCATAGCATTCTTAGATTAAATATGTATTCAATTTCAATTTCATTCATATAGATTAGATTCATAAAGATTTCATATTATTGCATAGAAAATACAAAAATCTAGAATAATCTGCATTCATATAGTCTTTCATTCTTTGCATTCAAATCCTTCATTTAGGTGTTGCATTGTCACTGATCTTGATTTCAATCTGAGAACATCATACTCACACCTACTTGAAGGCAGTAAATCATCTGGTTAGCATAGTTTCAATTACTTGCAGATTTTGATTTTTGCTAACCTCTAATGTTTTATTGAAGTGTTGTGTCTATAGCTAGGTACAAAATTCACACACATTTTTGGCACCCACCGTGGGCCCTGAAATAGGTTTTCATTCAATTTCTATCAATTTCTTGTCATTTTTTGGTTAAAACTGTGATCTTTTATTTGATGTCTGTACATTTTTCGTATGAATTTTGTCAGAAAGTCGTATCAAGAAGTACAAACTATTGTATGATAGGTGATCTTATCGAGGCTCATATCAGAAAGCACACATTGTCATTTGGAAGCTAGATTATCATATGAGATGACACCCATTGTCATATGAGTTTCCAGACTATCATCTGGTAGGTAACCCACTGTCGTACGAGTTTTGACTCCAGAATTCAATTGTCATTTCAGCATTTTTGGCAGTTTTTTAGATTTGATTTTCAGATTTGGACTAACAGCTAACCCTAAAAATTGAAATCTTCTATTTTTTACTGATACTTGCTGAATCTGATTGGAAAAAGTGCAACTAAATTGCTAAAAGAGGTAAAAATTTACTAAGCACATTGAGAGGAATTCAGGTATTCTTCTCAAGTTGATAACATTTTGATTTGGATTAAAACAAACTCTCACGTGTCAGGCTTGTGTGGTTTTCTTGCTTTCATATCATAGACTTCATTTTGGGCTATAAAATGAACATAGATTTGCTTTCTGCATATCTGTTACACATAGTAAATAGGCCCTATGAACACTATTTATGGATGATCTCAAGAGAGTGGACTTCTTCCACTTGTTCATGCATGTGAAGCTCTTCTTAACAACGGATCCCCTTGTAGGTAGGGAGGTTACTAAGAGAGTCTCACGTTCTACTAGATTCATGTGTCTTCAACTTTTGATTGATACATTCTCTCTCCAAAGGGATTGATAGATCATAAGTGGTTGACATCATAGATCTTTGTGAGATAATCTTGTTCTTAGCATGTTGGATTAATCTATCTGCTTTGTTTTGGTTAAAAGTGAAAAGGCTAGAGGACTATGCTCTACTCCCTTTTTGGGTAATATCAGAAACTCAGATCCTTGAATCTAGAACCAGTCTCCATGTGGTATTTTTTATGAGTCACCTTTAGAGAGGGTTAACCATAGTGGACATTCCCTTAATTGGGTCAACCACGTGGATGGAACCTCAAGTGGTAATAGCCATTTTTGTCATGGTAGCAACAACCGCTATATAAATGTCCTTGTGGAGGAAATATTCATAAGTGTGGTCTCTTGTTGGGCTATCAGATCTCCCTAGTAGCTCCTGATTGATTAATTTCTCAGACTATGTCAAAACCTTAGTGCGCCTAAATTGGAGTTTGCCCTCTTGAGATCACAAAAGTTGCAGAGTCAGACCATTACTACAAACCCTAGTGAGGCCAAATTTTCATTTTTCTAGGAATATGTGCATTATTGAAAAACTTTTTGGAACATACACAATTAGCACTCCTAGGGATTAGCACATTTAGGCACTTGTTTGTTCATGCACAGAGTTGCTTTGTCCCCTGTTCATTATTTTCAGATGTGCTTGGAATCACTTGCTTGTTGTTTTGCATGCTTGTTTATCTATTTGGCTACCGAAAATGAACAATCTCAGAATAATCTTCAAACCTAGATAGAAAAATTTGTGAACAATTTGAAACTAAAAACCAAAATTTGCAAAATCTCAAGTAAAATTCCTTTCTAGAGTCAACAGTCATCCCACAAAGTCAGAAAGTCATACGAGTTTTGGCGATTGTCATTTCAAAACCCCTGTATTTTCATATGCTAGCTTGTATAGTGTCGTACGAGTTTTGCCACCAGTCAAAAACAAAAGTCAAAATCCTACTATCAACTATCATGTGAGCTTTGCAATTGTCATATGAGTTTGTCAACTATCGTTTCATAGCATACCCACTATCGTACAATCCTACAAAAAGTTGTTTGAGAAATTTCATTGCTAGAAAGTTGTCAAAATTGTCAAAGACTCAATTTTTACAGCCTATTTTCAGAATCTATTGAACAAATCACTGTGTCAAGAACAGAGCAAAAACTAGAACCAATTCATTCTTTTTCCTCAAGTGAGCCTTTGAGTCTGATTTTGCCTTCTAATTTTTTGATTTGAGTCTTTTTCATCTTGTGTCAAAACCTTGTCAAGATTATCTTCAAATCTAATTTTCTTGCTAAAATGGCTAAGTGTTGTGAGCTCATGCCCACCATCTGTTGGGCATCTACCCACACTACTATGGCACAATATCCTTCATTTACATTTGATCTAATCTTTAATCAACTCAATCTTGGCAAGGTTGCATCATTTGATCTTCTTGAATCAATTCATTCTTCAGTTGTCTTCGTCTTATTCTTTTGCTTCACCCGAGGTTAATGGTGGAAACTAGAGCTTTGTCACACAAGAAATCTGGAGAAGTATCCCATACCCTACCTTTGAATACTCTCTAGGCTCCAACTCTTGAGCAACTCTACAATTTTGGTCTTTACGAAGATGATGATCTTGGCAATTTTTTATTAAAAACTGGTTACTTACCCCCTCCATCAACTCACGAAGGTACTCAACAAACTCCACCTCAATCTAATCTAGGGAGTTCTAAAACTCCTAACATGTCTCATGGAGGGACACATAATAGGTCTCAAGGACATCAGTCTCAACATGGTATGGATCAAGAACCTACACCTTCTAAAATTGCCCAATATCAAAATGATGATAACTTTAAAAGAATGATGAAGCATTTCTTGAAGGAGGATTGAGAGGCATACTTTCTAGACTTAGCTCATCAAGGAGCTAAACTTCCTCCAAAATTTAATGTTGAAGATATCATTATGCATGAGGAAGAAAATCCTATCATGGCTATGATGAAACAGATGCATTCCATGCAAGTCAAACTTAACAAACTTGAAAAAGAAAAGGAACCTAAGGAGTTCTCCATGGAAGCTGTATGCCCTTTTCCATTTGATAAAGACTTGTACATGCCGCCTTTCCCTAAAAGAGTGGAGATGCCTAAATATGATAAGTATGATGGAAACTCTGATCCTCAAGATCATTTTAGAGAATTATGTACTCAATCTATGGAGTTTATGCATGAACCAACCTACTTAATGCATCTTTTCCCTTGATCTCTAGGAGGGGCAGCCATTCATTTTTTCTCTAGAATGCCTCCTACTATCAAAACTTTTGAGGAGTTAATAAAACTATTCTATCAAAAATACTCCTACAATATTCAACATCCAGTCACCATGATCAACATCTGCAATCTAAAACAATATCCAGGTGAACCATTCCTAACATTTCTCAAGAGATGGAGGGAGAAATTTTCTCTATATGCTAGACCCATTCCAAAAATTGAGAAGCTGGAAATCTTCATCAACAATCTTGTTCCAGAAATCAACTATCCTTTAGAAATGCAAAATCATACATCTTTTGATAAGTTGGTAGATAATGCAATCAAAATTTAGAAAGTACTTGTAAAAAAAGGAGACATCACACTTCAAAAGGACAAGTATGAATCTGGATCTAGTTCTAAGGACAAGAACAAAAATTGGAACAAGAATAAAGGCGTTGTCACAAATGGCATTGTTGATAATATTTGTGCCCCATCTAAGGCACCTGCTTTCAATCTCACTATTGGTACCCAAGCCATCAAAGCTTCCAAAGCTAAAGCAATAGAGTCCAACGAAAAGTCATCTGATTACAAACCTTGGGCTACAGATCCTAATCACAAATTCACTCCTCTTGCAGAATCCTTAGAATCTACCATGAAAACTCTATTAGCAAACAAAATCATCTACTTGCCTGAGATGAAAGTCTTTGATCTTGAACCTAAACTGAAATGGTGGAGAGAGAATGATTTCTTTGAATTCCATCACAATAAAGGTCATAAGACTAATAACTGTGTCCGCTTGAAGCACATCATACAAGATAAAATTGATAATGGTGATATCACGATTGACAATCATAAGAGCAATAATGATCATACAACATTCACATAACCATTTCCTAAACATGGTAAAGAAGATTCTTCTTCTCAACCTAATATGGGTGCTAAAGTCAACTATGCATACTCTGGAAACAATGTTGTCATCAATATGGTTGAACCATGTCTATCTAAGCATTGCAATGTCATCACAATTGTATGAAGAGATAGAGAAAATCAATCAACTAATGTAGTTACTTGATCACAAGCTCAGGCACACCTACAAGGACAAATCCTAGATTCATCTAATGTCCCTAAGGTGCCTTTCAATCTTTCATCTTCTTCTAAACTGAAGGCTACATCTAAATCTTCAAATCCTAAAGACACGAGGCCTACTTCATACAGTATTGTCCAACAACTCCAACACACAAATGCAAAAATATCAATGTTTGAGTTGCTTCAAATATCTCTAGCTCATAGAGCCATTCTAGACAAAGCTCTACTCAGATCCAATGTTCCTGACGACCTTGATTTAGACAGATTCCAGTCTATGGTTGGTCATCTTATGTCTCCATAGTATATTTCCTTTTTAGAGGAAGATGATAACTCCTTGAGTCACTCGCATAACCAGCCCTTGCATATTGAAGTCTTGATCCAAAACTATCATGTCAAATGTGTGTTGATAGATGGGGGTGCTGGTCTAAACATTTGTTCTTTCAGCTTGATTACACAATTGGGATTTTCAGAAATGGCCACTGATCCTAGAAAGAAGATAACTATCAAAGCATATGATGAGCAAGAAAGATGTTCCAAAGGAACAATTTTCTTACCTATCAGAGCAGGTCCTGTCATCAGAGATATTGTATGTCAAGTTCTCGATCTACCTTTGGCTTACAATATCCTTCTAGGGAGACCCTGGATTCATGAAATGAAATCCATTCCCTCTACATACCATCAGTGTTTGAAATTTCCTTATGAAGGAGTAGAGGTGATGATTCCAATTGATCTATATACAACTTACAATACATTGAAAGAGAGTATTGATAAACTTGTTCCTAATAATAGAGAATCTTCCACTAAGCAGCTAGACATTGCTTCAACATCCAAGATGGAAGACATTGCTAAAGAGGTTAAAATAAAAGAAAATGGTATGGGAGAATATACTATAGAGCCAGTCTTATCTTTGACATCTCTCCCTATCTCTCCTAAGTCTTATGGGCAAACTCTGAAATAGTCCAAACTAGAGTCTAAAGAACCTCTTGAAGCATATAAAGGAAATTTTGTTGCCGAACAAGTATCTAAACAAGAGTTTGAAGAGGATGAAGTTGTGCTCGCATGGTTATACAAAGATGAACATGAATCTCAAGTTGTTCAAAAATGTGATGCTGAAACTCCTAAGATCCCTTCTAAGTCATATGGCCCAGGGGATAAATTGATCACAAAGATGGGATATAAAGGAAAAGGACCTCTAGGACTATAGGGTAAAGGTCTTTTGTCACCTCTTGATCATCGTGGCTGAGAAAAAAAGAATACAACAGGTCTAGGATATAAGAAGAAGACTTTCTATCTTAGCAAGAACTCCCCACATGTCTTAGAATAGATTGAGCCATCCACAACAAATCAACTAAAGGGAGAAACAATAGAACAATCTGATAGTGATGATTCAGACACCACTAAAGATCTCATTCCCTATGAGTGTTTTCCTAAAGAAATAAAAGACCTCCTTGAAGCTAAAGATGATCCAATAAAAAGAATTAGTGTAGTAAAAACATAAGAACCTACTATAGAACAAGAGATAGTTACAACACAAGAACCAGCTAATCTCGAAGACAATCAAATAAACAAAGAGGAAAGTGGTAGTTATTCTGAGATAGGTTCTCATCTATATGAATTCAAATCTAAATCTGAGGGTAACCCTTCTTGGGGTATTCATCCTGACTTTACTCATGTTCTTAGATTTCCCAGAGGTATAAATGAAGAATCCAATGACTATGAATGGGGAGCCATTCCAGAGGAAGATGAGCTTATTATAGAGAAACATGTTGATGTTATTCACCAATATGCACCTAAACCCAATGTAAGTCTAGAGCAAAATGATGAACTTATCAAGTCTAATCCACCAATGGATGAAGTGGACTTCCACAATGACATTGAGACTATTCATGAATTGAATGTCTTAAGTTTTAATATCACCTTTGAACTCAAGCATTGGGTTAGGACCAATGATGATAGATCCATATTCGTAAACACTCTTTCCCAATCTTTCACCACTTTGACTATCCAAAACCCTGACCTTCTTGACCTAACATCCACAAATATGAGCCAAGGTATTTATACCTTTCCCAATGACTATTCCCTTGCTTGCTACCTAAATATAGTTGAGCCTATGAGGACTTCCATCAATGAACCAAGCGTTAGCATGACAGAGTCAGACATCAAGTATCTTAGTCAGAAAAATAAGAATAAGAATAAAAAGAAAAGGAGTTCTAAGGGTGAAAACCACTTTGTGGCAGTCTCAGAACCTACAAAAGTAAAAATAAAACACATATCTAAAGGTGAAAACCTCTTTGAGGCACCTAAGGATGAGATATTTGATGTCCTTCCAAGTCATTTACATGACAGATCTCCAATTCTAATTGAGCCCACTCAATCTATCAACTTGGGAACACCAGAAGAACCATAGTTGATCCATGTAGCACAATCCCTATCAAAAGAAGAAAAGAAAAAATTTACCACATTCTTAACAGAGAAGAAGATCAATTTTGCATGGAAGTATTCAGATATGTCAGGGTTGGATCCTGATCTTATAATGCACCATTTGTCTATAGCTCCCAACGTCAAACCTGTTAAGAAGAAATTGAGAAAGATGCATCCACATGTTGCACTCTTGGTAAAAGATGAATTAGAGAAACTACTAAAAGCTGGATTCATCTGTGTTATTGATTATGCTAAATGCATCTCTAATATTATACCTATTTCAAAACCATACAAATCAATAAGAGTATGCATAGATTTTAGAGATGTAAACAAAGCATGCCCTAAGGATGATTTTCCACTACCTAACATTGATATGATAGTGGACATGACTGCAGGTTTTGAGATGTATTCTTTAATGGATGGTTTTTCTGGATATAATCAAATAAAAATTACTCCAGAGGATCAAGAGAAAATTGCTTTTACATGTGCATGGGCTATCTTCTATTGGAATATCATGCCATTTGGGCTTAAGAATGTTGGTGCTACATATCAGAGAGCTATGGCATCTATTTTTCATGACATGATGCATCAAACCATGGAAGATTATGTTGATGATACTTTAGCAAAATCTATGATTAGAGATAAACATCTAAATGACTTGAGCAAGATACTAGACAGAATGGAAAAAATTAGTCTTAAACTAAACCCTAAGAAGTGTGCTTTTGGTGTCACTTCTAGAAAACTTTTAGGCTACATTGTTTCAAAGAAAGGAATTGAAGTTGATCCAACAAAAGTTAAAGCTATCATGGAGATGCAATCTCCCAAGAATATCAATCAAATGAGAACATTACAAGGGAGAGTACAATCTATTAGATGCTTCATATCTCAGCTAGCGGACATATCACAACCTTTTACAAAGACATTACATAAAGGTGTGACCTTTGCATGGAGCGAGGAATGTGAAAAGAACTTTAATCATATCAAGAAATATCTATCAAATCCTCCTATCTTGATGCCTCCCATTCAAGGGAAGCCTTTGATCTTATATGTCTCTGCTATAGATACATCACTGGGGGCATTACTTGCACAACATGATGAGAACAAGAAGGAAAGAGCTATATACTATATCAGTAGAACATTGGTGGCATACAAAAAGAACTATTCTATGATTGAAAAGGCTTATCTAGCTATGATCTTTGTGTCACAGAAACTGAGACATTATATGTTGGCTCATACCACCCATTTAGTAGCTAAGATTGATCCACTAAAGTACCTACTAAGCAAAGCTACCCTCACGAGTAGATTAGCCAAATGGGTCATGCTCTTAAGTGAATTTGACATTGAATATGTTGAAAGAAAAGCTATTAAAGGCCAATTTATTGTTGATCAGTTAGCAGATGCACCTTTGTTCGATGACACACCAATGCAAATGGAATTTCCAGATTCCTCTATCATGAATCTTTCTTCTAGAGAATGGCAATTGTTCTTTGATGGCTCCTATACACAGAATGGATTTGGAGTAGGCATTTTGTTTATCACTCCTCAGGGATACTCCATTCCTAAGGCATTTAGAATCAAATTTTCTTGTTCAAACAATATTGCTAAATATGAAGCCCTTTATTACACATTCATGGGGACTCCCAACTTGTTATCCATTAAGTCAATGATGTGTATCAAATGAAAGATGAAAATCTCATTCCATACAAAAGAATGGTAGATGATCTAAAGAAATATTTCATATCTATCACATTTGAGCAAATTCCTAGAATAGAGAACAGGGTTGTTAATGCAATGGCAATGCTATCTACTCTATTACAGTAGCCTGAACATGAGCTATGCTATGAGTTCCTGGTGGAAGCACTATCTTATCTTGCATATGATTCCCCTGAAACCTACATGATCTACACTATTGTTGGTCATGATTCATCCCGATACAAAAACCTTTTCTCCTATCTCCATGACCAAATCATTCCTGATACCTTCAATTGCCATGAGAAATGATACCTTATCCGCAATGCATCCCAGTATGTCATCATTGGTAACAATCTGTACAAATGAGGTCTAGATGGTACACTACTTAGATGTTTAGAATGGGAAGAGTCTCAATGTGCATTAGAGGAAGTCCACGAAGGTATTTGTGGATCACACTCAAATGGTTTAACACTAGCTCAAAAACTTATTAGGGTTGGGTACTATTGGCCAGAAATGGAGAAAGAGTCTATTAAGTTTGCTAAGAACTGTCAAAAGTGCCAAGTGCATGGTAACTTAATTCATGCTCCAGGGAGAGATCTAATCCACTTTACTACACAATGGCATTTTCACCAATGGGAATTTGATCTTATAGGAGCCATACATCCTCATTCTTATAATGGACATACCCATATAATCACAGCTACAAATTATTTCACAAAATGGGTAGAAGCAGTTCCTTTGACTCAAGCAATCGACAAGAAAATTTCTATGTTCATTCTAAACTACATCATATGTTGGTATGGTATTCCACACTCTATAGTCACAGATAATGGTGGACAATTCAAGAATAGAGACTTAGATGATCTATGTGCCAAATTCAATATTACACAACATTGGTCATCTATCTACTATCCTCAAGGGAATAGAAAAGCATAGGCTTCTAACAAGAATCTATTGAAAATCTTGCACCATACAGTTAATAAGATAGGAAGAGACTAGCATATCATGATCAATCCAACTCTTTGGGCCTATAGAAAAAGTATCAAAATGCCCACTGGGGCTACACCTTTCACTTTAGTTTATGAGTCTAAAGCAGTACTGCCTATTGAGGTTGAAATCCCATCACTAAGAATCAGAATGCATGGTCTAGTAACTAATGATGACTATAGAGTGTCTAGGTTGCAAGAACTTGAACTACTAGATGACCAAAAACAAGCAATGTATGATCATCTTAGAGTGTATCAGAAAATAATGTCTAGAGGCTACAACAAGAAAGTCAGACACGGAGAATTTCAGGTTGGCGATCTAGTCTTGAGAAAGAATCCTAAAAATCAATCACATAGAGAGCGCAAAGGGAAGTTTGAACCCAACTATTTGGGTCCCTTTGTTATCATTGCTACTTTTGGCTCTGGAGCCTATCAACTCTCAACGACTGAACCAATCAATGTTCTCCACCTGAAGAAATTCTATGCCTAAGGCATTTAGTGTATGGTAAAATGTCCTCAAAAAAAATCTTTAAAATCTGAAAAAGTTCTGAAAAAATGAATATCTTAGTGAAAACCTAGCAATAGGTGCCTTGATGATTCACAAAAAAATAAAAAAATATCAAAAGTACAAAAAAATTGGAAAAATGAAAAATACAAAAAAATGAGAAAAAGAAAAAGTGCCTTGGTGAAAACCTGGAAACAGGCACCTTGGTAGCAAAAATAGAATATTTGCCAAGATGGTGAAAACCTGACAAACAAGTGCCACTTGTTTCAAAATGCTCCATCTATCAGCACAATCTTGGTCTTTCCCAACTTTCAGTCTTGCTTTAGTTTGTACATATCTCCTAGTTTGTTTCTGCATTCCTATTTTCAATAAGTCGATTGGTACACCAATCAGCTCAAGCATTTGTATCCTATCAATGCTTAACACTTGGGGGAAATCAATGTCATATCTTATGGCCTCCAGTACATCTTAGATGAGTCATATCTAGTCAGAGTTCTTTGAAGCTTCATCCAAGTCAGTCAGTCAGTCTCCTCTCTAGAAAGGATTTTGCATCTACAACAATGCAATCAAACACAAACTAAAAACAATCTATGCTTTCTACATGCTTTTATCTCCTTGTATGCTTACTGATTTGCATTGAGATTTTTGCATACTGTGTCATTTGAGCTCTTCGATGATGTCCTTTATAGGATTTAGAGATTGATGACTGGGGGCATAATCTTTTCTTTGTTTTCTTCTTGTATGTGAAAATCTAACAACTTTGGAAATTCTAGATTGAAATGGTGTCCGTTTGTAAGGGCCTCTATTTCATATTGGATGGTCATGCATACCTTGACCATTGATACCAGAAAAATTCAAGGAAGTTTGATCTAACTTTTTTATTTTTGAGTGAGTTCTTTCTCCTACTGTGAAACGCGATCTTGCCTAAGGATGTGAACGATAAAGGGTCACTATGGGTAATTCACACTAGATTTAGAATGATCTCTTGATTGTTTGATGTGTTTGAAAGCAAGGCATATTCAAGTCATCATGACGTTTATGTTCTGATGCTTATACAAATTGCTATATCAAAATGGACATGATATTTAGGTCATCCTAGCATTTGTGCCTTGGTGCTTATATCTAATCTGACATTCCAAAAACAAAATCAATATTCATATGTCCATGGTTTTCTAACCAGTGGGTGTTGTATTGATTCTTGTGCATACAAGTCGATATTCATATGTCTATGGTTTTATAAACTAGTGGACATTGTATTGATTTATCCAGTTACCTAAAAAGTTCAATGATGATAACAAATCAACACATGATTAGTGACTAGGTCCTAGGTCTTAGGTTTGCATTTCATTTTGCACTTTGCATGATCTTGCAAATTTCTTGAACACTTAAACGATTCTTCAAAACCAAAAATGCTAAACACGACACAAGGACTGAGCATTGTATGAAGGTTCCTCCAATGAAACACCAAGTAGAAACCTTTTTCAGGATCAAAATCAAACTCTGAGATCATTTATATTGTAAATTGCTTGCATATTCGACCTTCAAACATCAAAGAAATCTAAAATTCAACTTAACTGATTATCTTACATCAAACTATCAAAATTTCAACTTGGTCAACTATGGTCAACTCATGGTTTAACCTAGTCAAACTTGGTCTCCAGGACCTCCAAACGATGCAGAACACATTCTTGAACGTGTATAACCACTTCTCAAATCAATTAACATGCTTCTAAACTATAACACTGACTTTTCTTGTCAGATTTCAATTTTAATCCCAAAGGGGGCATGGTATTGCACATCATTCAAGTCTGTAACTCAGTTTTGTCAATCAAATCTTTCTCTTAGTAATCAAGACACCAACCACATCTAGTTGTTGATTCATATAAAGTCCTCATCTCTTGGGGCATATCAATTCATTGAGATCCATATCAATATGGTATCCTAAATCTATCTTGTAAACTGTATCTACTTTTCGTGACCATCGGTTCATTAGTTTTATTTCCTTGGTTCTTCATAACTGATGGGTTCAGGATGTGATACCACTATGATTCATACAAGGACATTGAGGTCTGGAATCGTTCATTCACTTCTTCACAATCATATGGTTCAGAATCAGGCATTTTGGTACTTTTTCATAATCACCAGTTCATTGTTGATATAGCTAGCATCATCTCGATTCCTGGTCATTCTGGACCTAGGTCGGTATCTCTTTTTTTCCAATCTTTCAATTGATTTATGTCTCGGAATTGGTTTATCTTTCAAATCAAATTAGTTTCATACATATATCAAACACAGACTATTCTTTGAACCACTACGCTTTGCACTATGATTCAAAGAGGGGCAAAATGTAATACACCAAAAATGGGCTATTAGTTCATTAACCTCCTACATCTTCAAATTGAATGAAATCAACATCAAAGTCCTAACCTAAGGCACATCTGCACATTATTGAATCCTAATTGATTTTATCCTAAATTCTGCATCGGGGAATATTTCTAGCAATATTCCTATTTATCCTAATTATCTTTAATTTAATAATTATTTGGCGATAAATCTTATTTATCCTAAAGTTTGATTAATTAAATATTCTGAATATTTAATTAATTAGATTTAATACTGCCACTTAATTGTTTAATTAAATTTAATTAAAATTATTCCTAAATTGTATTATTTAATTTTGACAATAAATCTAAAATCTCATGACTAATTGATTAAATTCCTATTTAATTAATTAAAGTCAGTTGTCAATATTTAATAATATAGTTTTTGAATAAAGTTTGATTTAATAATTGATTAACCCATAAATCAATTGTTTTAATTTCAATAATCAATTAAGTTGAGAATAAATCACTTTATTTTTAAAATTAATTTATAATTAAATCATGCACAATCAGAAAAGAAGACAACTTTAAATCAACTTTCAATTTCAATTTGTTAACTTTCTAAACTCAACATCTGATGATGAGTTGAAAAAGAGAACTAAAGCTCAATTTTGAGATAAAAATTACTTTTGCATGATTTTATGAGTTTATTTATTCTTAATTTCTTGTTAACTCAAAAATCAACCTGAGTTTATCAAGAGTGATTTATGGCTTTTCTCAATGCATCCTCAAAGCCCTGGATTTCTATAAAATCAAGGCTCAGCTCTTCACAATCAACACCTCAAAATTGCATCTGCACTCTGGCAAATTTGTGACCAAAGAATCAATCTTTTGTGAATCAAGGATATTGTGAGATTTTCATTTATTATTTTGAGCATTCATAGTTTCATATCATAAAATTTCATATTCATTCATAGCATTCTTAGATTAAATATGCATTCAATTTCAATTTTGTTCATATAGCTTAGATTCATAAAGATTTCATATTATTGCACAGAAAATACAAAAATCTAGAATAATCTGCATTCATATAGTCTTTCATTCTTTGCATTCAAATCCTTTGTTTAGGTGTTGCATTGTCACTGATGTCGATTTCAATCTGAGAACATCATACTTGCACCTACTAGAAGGTAGTAAATCACCTGGTTAGCATAGTTTCAATTACTTGCAGATTTTGGTTTTTGCTAACCTGTAATGTTTTACTAAAGTGTTGTGTCTACAGCTAGGTACAAAATTCACACACACACACCTACAAGTTGATTTTTTACTGCACCAACAACATATCTAAGTATGAAGCAATGACCATAGGTCTAAAAATAACCATCTAGTGGAAGATCCAATAATTAAAGGTATACTTTGATTCTCAATTGATTATCAACCAAGTCAATGGGAGTTATGACACCAATGATCAAAAACCAATTCCCTATAAATCCATGACAAAAGACATCAAGCAACACGTTGAATAGATATCATTTGTGCAAATCCCCATAATTGGAAATAAGGAAGCCAATGCCATGGCTACTATAGGATCTTTACTAGATACGCCTCCTAATGTGACACATTGTGAATTCATGGTCAAATATCTCATAGTCTCTTCCTTTCAAGTCCCCAAGTTTGAGGTTGTGTGTAAACATTTTGGTCCCGATTCCCCATGGTATCGAGAAATCTATGTTTACCTAAATAGCCAAATCATTCCCCTTAACTTGTCACACAACCAAAATAAGTTCTTAATAAGGAAAGAATCCCATTACACTATCTTTGTCAATACACAAAGCTATAAATGTAGTCTGTATGGAACACTCCTTATATGTCTCAACTTGGAAGAAGCACAAACAATGATATTAGAAATACATGAGGGTATTTGTGATGCATACTCTAGTGGCTTGACCTTAGCCAAGAAGATTCTAATAATTGGGTATTATTGGCCCAAAATGGAGATAGATACTTTCTTATTTGTCCAGAATTGCATAAAATGTTAGATTCATAGGAACCTCATCCATATGTCATCTTAGGAGTTGCAACACTCACCTCACCATGACCCTTCTCGTAATGGGTTTTCAATCTTTATGGCAAGATTCATCCCTTATCATTAGATGGTCATAAGCACATAATCATATCCATGGAGATAGATACTTTCTTATTTGTCCAGAACTACGTAAAATGTTAGATTCATAGGACCTCATCCATATATCAGCTTAGGAGTTGCAACACTCACCTCACCATGGCCCTTCTCATAATGGGGTTTCAATCTTTATGGCAAGATTCATCCCTTATCATTAGATGGTCATAAGCACATAATCATATCCATTGAGTATTTTAAAAAGTATTTTGAAGCAATTCCAATGACCTACACTAATGGAAAAAAAATTTCTAAGTTTCTATTAAACTATATCATAAGCTGGTATAGTGTTCCACAAACCATCATTATAGATAATGTCCCCCCTTCAAGAATAAGAATTTTGATGAGCTTTACCAAAAATTGCATATCCACCATAGTTATTATTCATGCTACTTTCCCCAAGGTAACGACTAGGTTGAGGCTATGAATAAAACCATTATAAATTTTTTTAAAAAGATATTCAATGAAGTCGGTCGAGACTGGCATCTTAAACTCAACCACACACTATTGGCATACCACACTAGTTTATATTCCCCCATAGGAGCCACTCCATACTCATTAGTATATGGTACCAAATCCACCTTTCCAATAGAGATTGAGATCCCATCACTATGAGTATCTCTTCAGAACATCATTTCAGATAAGGAATATTGAGTATCTTGACTATAAGAGCTAGAATCGCTTGATGAAAAAAGACAAAATGCATTAACACATTTGTAAGAATATCAACAATGTCTCAAGAGAAGTTAGAATAAAAATTTCATAACTTATCTTTTGAATTTGGAGACTTGATACTCATGAAGAATCATCAAAATCAAATGGAAAGAGAGAAACTAGACAAGTTTGAACTGAACTGGTTGGGTCCCTACATCATCACATCATTCTATAGGTCTGGAGCATATCACATATCCACATCAAAGGGTGAACCTCTATCAAACCCTATCAACAACTTGCATCTGCACAAGTACTATTCATGACTCTTAGAGTAGACCCATTTCAAAAATGTCAAAAAATACAAAAAAATTAAAAAAGAAAAAGAAAAAAATGGTTACCTTGGCAAAAACCTAGCAAACAATCATCTTTGGTGACACAAAAATAGAAATAAAAGAGAAATAAATGCATCCTATGGTGAAAAAAAATTCAGTGGCACCTTTGGCAATTACCATGGTGAAAATTGGACAATTCGACGCTATTTGCAAAGATCATTGCTCCAACCTCATATCACTTATCATTTCAACTCATATTCCACAATAAAATATGTCCTGGCTTGAAATTAGTTGGTTAACCTTATCCTACCATATCATAGTCAATACCAAGTTAGTCCACCATGGCCATTCCATAATAAATTTCCCATTATGTCCTAATTGGGAGCACCCCAATGTCATGATCCATCAAGTCCTAAAAAATCCCCAAAACATTGAAAAATATCCTTTAAACAAATCTAAAAAATAGAAAAAATCCTTCAAAAAGTACAAAAACATCAAAAAAATTAATGAGAAAACACTAAAAACATTTGCAAGTCTTGAAAAAAAATTGTCAAAGAGAAACAAAATAATCGAAAAACCAAGAAAATTTTGCAATAAATCTCCCTTGTACATAAACCAATTCCTTTAGATTTTCAACAAGAGTTGAATGACATCATACAACAAGTCTGAGCTTCAACAAAACTAGGTCAAAACTATCAAACTAAACAACATATCTTCAATTGAACAAACAAATATCAAGTCTTTTGTCAAAATGTCTTCTTGTCTTATACAAGGGATGAAGACAATTGAAACTAGATAGGTAAATCTTATATGAGTCAGCTTGTTCTTGGAACCAAATAACATCATTAAAACATCAAATGTCATTTTTCAAACTACTAAAAAAATACAAACACATAATCAGTATAGTTGTAACTTGTTGAGTCAAGTTTATCGTATTATGTCTTGATTTTTGCAAGTTATGTTCGTATGCATCTCTAGGATATCCACAAGTGATTAGAGATGTTGGGATGGTTCATGACTTAATTTTCAAGTTGTATTTTATTTGTGGGATGTTTTCCATAAATCCTTAAAAGAGCATTTTGGGTGTATGTGATAAGAACCTTCACATCTACATAGAATATCTATTTTAAAAACATATTGCAATAAATGATTATGTTGTGATACCCCACACATACCTCAACTCTAAATTCCCAACCTAGATGGATTGGCCTACATTTCTTGTTCGTTCAAGGTGCTTGTTAAAATGTAAGAGGATAAGCATACCCAGGCTCATTCATATCTTGCTACATTAAATTCGCTCAATGATGAAATGAATTGCTCAAGAAAGTTGGAATTTAAGGTTTCAATCAACATTTGTACTCATTCTCCCATCTCCTAAATATCATTACTAAAAATTATCTCTATTAGTCCTAACAACTCCTTGTGATAGAGTGTCATGATATGATAAAAAAAATACTGCATCCTGCATTCATAGCATGTTAGTACACATATACAATAAATCATACATCATAAGTACATTTCATAATGCATCTATCCATCATATAAGTGTATATATAACATCAAACTCATTTGACATAATTTTATCTCTAAATCTGCATCACATCTAGTCACATCATATAAAGTGCATGGGAAAATGCAAAAACATAAGTGCATAGTACATTAGTAGGACATCACATCATATAGAAAATGCATGCATCCATCACATAAACATAACATAGAAGCATATCATATCATTTTTCATGTCATTAGCATTTTAGGAATCATCATAAAAAGTAAAGCATAACATGCGCATCATAATCATAGAAAGTAAACATCATAGACATAAACAAATATAAATTACAAATCCACCAAAACTGCATCATATATATATATATATATATATATCAAAATGTGTCATGATACAATATCACAAGGAGATCTCACAAGCTCAAAAAATATATGCAAAAATGTGTCTACAATGATTGACTAGTATTGCCACTACCCTCTAGTCTAGGAGGCCTAGGTAGTACAAAAGTTGAAGGTCTAGCTCCAGTTTGTCTTGGAGGTGCATTTGTACCTATCTTGGATACTTTGAGAGGTTGTACCACTACCCACTTCTCTAAGATCTTCATGAATCTATGTAGATAGGAAAAATTTTCTCAATAGGCACAACATGCTTGCAAGTCACTCACCAATAATATATCTCTCTCCACATATCCAAGGCTTGTCTACTTGTATTTGTAGTTTCCTAAAAGATCCTATCGATAATCTATCATATTGTCAAAATCTTGCACACTAGCAATAAATCCCCTCACCTCTGCCTCTACTACCTAGGCTCTTTCCTCCTATACCTATGCTCTAGCCTCCACTACTTATACATCCATCCTCATACTATCCCTCTCTAGATCCATATTGCTCTGCATCCACCATATCCTACCCTCCAAAGTGATCACCCTTAAGGCATATGAATAGTTATGTGCCTTAGTCATTGTAGCTCTCCTATCAGCCTCAACACCCTAGCTACTTCTCATGTCACCCTCCTCATAGCTCCATCTAATACACCTCAAATATCCCTAACCTTGTCTCTCAATCTCCTTAGCTCATCCTCCTGGTCTCCACTTCTCTCTCGAACATCCAACCTCATAGGTATATCTTGTGCAAAATCATCAAAACCACCCATTTCTATTTCCATCAAACCAGTGTCATCTATGCCCATAGCTACATCCATAAACCTACATCATCCCCTCCCACCACTTCCTCCATGTTATCATCCTCTGAAGAGCTAGAATCAATACTACTCCCAATCTCACTATCATACTTTGTCTCCTCAGAACCACTCCCAGTCACATCCACATTAACATCACCACTTCCTATTGCTACCAGTATTACTAGGAAAATAATAGGATATACCACTAGGGATACAATATCAATGGCCTGACCATCCCTATCATCCCGGTCACCCCCGTCTCCACCATGACCTTTTTATCCTCCCCCACTATCTCTACATACATCTCTCCCACCTTTTCCACCTCTTTGACCTCACCTCCCATCTCTCCTCGGGGGTAGTGGTTGGTCAGAATAATACTCTAGTAACTTCAAGGATTGGACACCCTTTAACAATGATTCATTTCTTAAACTTATCACATGTCTACTTGAAATATCAGACTAGACTTCATTAAATGTATCAATCTGGGAACGTGAACTTGAGATGGTGGTTGCAAGGTCTATGCTTTAGTTCTCTTCAAAAGTCATCACTACTAAAGTAAAGGTATTGCTACAGGAAATTTATACTAAGAACTAAAACTATAACTTAACTCACAACTTGAAGGAAATGCTCAGTAGTAAACTAATAATTCTTTGAAAGTAAACCTATGCTACAGGAAAAAGCCAATGGTTCTTCTACCAATGGTTGTAGGAGCAACAGTACTTATCAACTTCAAAGAAACTTAACTAAGTCCTACTTGAACATGAACAGAGAATTCACCTTCCGTTTGGGCCCTCGTGGAAGTGTGAATGGATTTAAAACTCAGATGTTGAAATCTGGAACTATCATATATTCATTAACAAAACACAAGTACATAATAGAATATCAAAGTGTATTTACTTTGTTGTTTGATTACAATATAAACTCAAAACATCTAACTAATTCAAAATCATAAGTTCTAGCTTATTTAAAAGCAACTGAGAAAACAGAACACC
This sequence comes from Chamaecyparis obtusa, assembly GCA_027943335.1. Taxonomy (NCBI): domain Eukaryota; kingdom Viridiplantae; phylum Streptophyta; class Pinopsida; order Cupressales; family Cupressaceae; genus Chamaecyparis; species Chamaecyparis obtusa. The sequence goes on from BSBK01008195.1 coordinate 559,927, forward strand.
TAAAAACTAGGTCCTTCATTACATAGCATAACAAATTCAGTTATAGGAATGACAACATCATTTATGCAAGAGGATAAACCATATTTAGTGCCTTGAGAATATAGGAACATTGGTAACTAGATTGACCTGTTCTGTGTTATCAACTACAAGGTTATGGAAGTAGTGGAGCCATGATAAATTCTGGAAATAGTTATTCACCTTGAAAAGCCACTTCATCTTTAAGTCCTTACTCCTTGTTGACCTATTCTTCTCTTGCAAAAGGTTAGCATAACAAAATCTGCACACAAATTCAAGGCAAATATTTATAATAAGTTTCCCTACTTTAATGCATCCTTGTCACACAGCTACGGGAACACTACCCATTAACACTAGAGAAGAGAAATGCCAAATTTTTATCATAATATCCATTAGTCTATATATATATTTAGTATTTTCCTTTAGTGTCAAAAGTATCAGATATACACATGGCTAAAGCATATAAACATAAATTTCTGCATAATGTTTATGAAAACCATAAGATATTTTAGTCTAGACTCAGTAAATCATAAACAAAACAACCCATAAACCAGACTCATCATTCCCCCCAGCTTAGCTATTTGTTGGTCCCACAACAAACATAAAATTCTTCAACCTGGCTGTTAGTCTGTAATCAGCAATTGTCTTCTATCCAGATCCTCCTTTGGAAAAAATCCAATAAAATCCCTTTGTCTCTCTATGTTTTTGCCACCTTTTCTTTTCTCCCTTCATATCAAAGTTGTCCAAACTTTCTGAATTGGCTAGGAGCGGAGACATCAGCAGTGGCGGTTGAAAAGTTAGTGGGATCCAAAAAATCTCTCGCTCTCTCCCCAAAGAAATATACCAAGGGGATTATTGATTTTCCATGTCAAATTTTAGGGGTGAATGTGGCTCCTTGTTTCTCAACTCCCTAGATAAACTGATCTAGCACCATTGAATGGCATTTCTAGCTTCAGGCAATTCAAATTTCACCAGCTGTTCATATGCATTAAATGCTGCATTTCTAAGTGGATAGATGAGCTTGTTGCTTGATTTAGATGGGGAAATTCTTAACCAATGATAATAGCAAGTTTCAGGATCTTTGGCTTCAGGTCTCAGATATAGGGGAATTTCCTATTCTAAATCCCTATACAACTTGTCTTGAGTGTCCCAACTAATCTCATTTTGTATCCATGACATAAGGGCCCTAAGTTGAATGTCCCCAACATATAGTAAGGGGTTCCAAACTTGGTCATCTGGGACTGCTAGGTTGTGAAGGAAGAGTTCACATGGTAGATTTTGAATGGTTGTAGGAGAGTTATTGAAAGCTTGAGAAAATTGAGTAGGCTCTAGCAATAAAGGAGATCTATCTTGCATAATGCAGGTCATCTTATAGTTCAACAATTGTTCTTTGAGGAATAGGGCATAAACTGGTGATGGAGATCTACAACCTATTAACTCAGGGATAAGGGATGTAATTTTGGTAAGTTTTTCTTGCAACTGTTCCACCTTTTCCTCCTATTCAATAGTTTCCTAAAAATGTTGGTCTATAACTCTGTTTAACTCTTTCTTTTGCTACCTCCATTATGCCCTTTCCAAATTTAATTGATTGGACAACTGAGAAATAATGGATAATAGGGACATAGAACTAGACTGACCTGACATGGAATTGTTAAAAGATTTATCTACTGAAGAGAGAATAGGGGACTTACCTTCTTTTGATTTTATCCCTTATTTAGGATATGTCCAAAACACCATGGCTCTCTTAGTATTAGAGCATTGTTGTGTAACAGAGGCCAATGTATCTAAACCCTCAATTAGATTTTTCTCTAATACCTTATTAACAAGGTTTGCATCAATATCAGGATTTTCTTCATATGGACTCCTTTCTGCTGTAGGAGAAAATCTTGGTTCATCTTCTTCCATTATATAACTCTCTGAGTCATCACTATCTGAGTCATCTTTCTGAGGATTCCTGGAGGTTGAACCTCTTCTCTGAAATACATAAGCTTGCTCTTATGAGCTGGAGTCATCACTAATGACAATGACTTATGCATTTGTTGGCTTATCATGAATTTGTTGTTATGTTTCAAAATCAAGAATCTCCTCAAACATTTCCTACTGCTTAATCTTAGTCCATTGTTCTTCTTGTTGCATGTTTCTAAACTCTTCTTCCTTTTGCCCAGAAGCCCCTTGTTCTACATTTGACTCTATGAATGGAATCTCTGCAGTCACATTTCACTTCATCCTATTGCTTCTCCTTAACAGAATTTCTTCCTTCTTTTTCAGAGATTTCCTTTTTCTAGAAGTGCTTGTGGCTACAAAAGTAGATTCCTTAGTCTGTTTACTAGTTTCAGGATTATTTTTCTTATTCTTATTTTTTCTGAGAAACCTTCTTTGCCACAAGAGTAGCTTTAGCCTTTTCTGTAGAAGTCTCCTCTTCCTCTTCATGAACTGACCGTGAAGTAGAGGAATGAGGGTAATTAGGAGTCCTAACCCTAGATTTCTTCTTGGATGAAGAACCTTGTCCAAGTTCAATAATAATCTTCCTAACCCCTTTATCAGTTTGAATCCTCTACCCTACTCTGTGCCCAATAGGCTCTAGGGTTGGTTCCTTAAACCCTTGAAGCATAAATTCATCCCAAGAGATTTCTGACTGCTCCCTTAAAGCTTTCTCAACTATCTATTTGACCAGACAGTGGTGTGAGAAAGAATTGTGTTTACCCTCCTGAACCAGAGTGGCTTGCTTCAACAAAATGCTAAACATGAAACTAGGAACGTTGATAGACCTATTGTCATGCCTTAGACAGCTCAAAAATTTAAAATGAACATCATGTAGGTAGGAATGTCATCCCTAACAAGTAACTATCTAATGACATGAACCACACATTGTCTAAATGGCTCTGGAAGAGACAGTCTAGATGTACCTTGTTTCTAGTCCACCTCAAGTGGTGGGTCTAAATGCAGAGTGAAGTGAGCCCTAGATGTGGTCGGATCAACATTTTCTACAAATTCCTCTACTTCCTGTGGTAGCCCCATAACTTCTGCCAAAATTTTCTATGAAAATGGTACTTTCAACCCCTTTACTGTAGCCACGCCATCTTTTAATGAGCTCAGAAGCTATAGCACAACTTCATCATCCTAGCTGGTTAGTTTTTGGATATAATCCAGCCAACCTCTTGCCTGAAAATATGGCGTATAGGCCTAGTCATTTAATAGAACATTATGCATAGTGGGCTCCCTACGAATGATGTCACGTCCCATCTTCAAGTACTCAAAATACCCAAAATGGAGTTGCAAGAGATTAAAATAGGCAAGAACAAATTTAGACAAAAAAAGGCAAGTTGTAGGAAGGTTTTCAAACATGGAAAGTTCTAGCAGTGTAGTTCAGAAAATGAGCTCATAAGTAATATGAATTCAAATCAATAATCTCTCTTAACTACTCATAATTACTCATTTGCAAACTTTGTACTTAACATGTACTCACCACCTTCACTTAATATGTGTGAAATAACAACGCAGCACAAACCTTTCAAGAAGTGTCAAATCATGACAAGAAATGCAAGTATGGTATCATAAAAGAATAAATAGAATAAACATAAAGATTTTATAAACATAATGACAAAAATAAGATAACTTCCCCCCCAGCTAAATTAGGCAAGTGGTCCCACACTTGCACAAGTGACATGGCATATGAAAAGATTAGAAAAACAAATTAAGACTGCATACCTTGGAAAGTGTACGTACTTGAATTATTGCTGAGGTGGTAGTCGTTGCTATCCATGTAATGAAGAATAAATGAGATGGATGGGTGAAAGACATGAAATGAAATGGAATTTTATTATGGAGAAGAAACATTCATTAAGAAAGTGTTTATTATGAAAGTGATGAGAACTTTTTAGAGTGAGGAAGGCAAATGAGCATAAAGCTCATTACAAGAGGTTGCAAGAAGTTTATCACCAGCAGAGGATGAAAATTGCTGCAGGAACTCTTCCTTACTCTGAGGTTTTTGGTATAACTTCAACATGTGACCTTGTACTAATAATTTGAACCAAACTAGATCAACTATGGAAAGTCAGACCGCACCATTTGGAAAGATTGTTATAATCTTGTATGGTCCTAACCACCTGATTTGGAATTTTCTTGGATAATGTTGATATTGAGAGTCATAGAAGAGTGCCCAATCACCAATAGAAAAGATTTTATCCTTAACATACTTGTCATGCCATTGCTTGCGCTGGTGTTGTATCAATTCTGTGTTGTGCAGGGAAGATTTACACCATTCATGAACACAATTCAAACTTAGTATCCACTCATGTTGTGCTGCACTGAGATCCATCCCAAGATCAAGAGTTGTCCTTAGTGTCTTATGTTCAAATTCTATAGGCATAAATACACACTGCCCATATATAAGCTCAAAGGGTGTGAAACCAATTGTAGATTTCCAAGTAGTCTGGTAAGCCCAAAGAGCTTCAGGAAGTTGTGTGGCCCAATCTTTCTTATGGATGACTACTATTTTGGTGAGAATAGATTCCAACTCTTGATTGGTAACTTCTACCTACCCATTAGCTTGAGGGTGATAAGGTGAGGATTTACCATGCCTTATATTATACTCCTCCATCAGGGCATCTATCAAATTGAAAGTAAACTGAGGAGCTTGATCAAATTGGAGTTCCCTAGGTACCCCAAATCTTGTGAATATGAACTCATAAAGGAATTTTGCAACATTTTTATCCCTTGGGTGCTTCATAGGTTTAGCCTCAGCCAACTTTGTAACATAGTCAATACATACAAGGATATAGGACTTACCTTGTGAAGATGGCTCAATAGGGCCGACAAAGTTAATCCCTCATTTATCAAAGGGTGCAACAATTACCTATGGCTACAGGGACATCTCATTTGTCTTAGTAGGGTGTCCCATGCATTGGCATTTGTCACATTTTTTGGTGTACTGAGCAGCATCTTTATGTAAATTGGGTCAATAGTAACCTGTATTTAAGATCTTCAATGTTGTTCTTTTGGCAACAAAATGTCCACCACAAGGTTCATTGTGACATGCCTTGAGGATATCATATGTTTCATCCTCCCTTATGCATCTCCTAGTTACTTGATCAAGACCAGTATAAAACATGAATCCAAAAATCCATGAATAATTAAATCTCTTTTCAGCCAACAGTCTTCTTTCTTTTGCAAAGAAATGAGCGGGTGTCTTACCAATAGTGAGATAATTGGCAATATCGGCATACCAAGGATTGTGTGTAGAAAGTAGAAAGAGGTGCTCATCAAAAAAAATATCATCAATGGCTACAGGATCATCAGGGACATGCAACCTAGAAAGAAAATCCACTATCACATTGGCCTTACCAAGCTTGTCGACTATGGTGATGTCAAATTCCTGCATAAGGAGCAACCAGCAAGCTAGTCATCCAGAGATTGCAAGCTTGGTCATGAGATACTTAATAGTAGAATGATCAGTATGCACATGGATCTCATATCCAATAATGTAGTGTCTAAATTTATTCAGGGCATAGATGACTACAACCAGTTCTTTTTCAGTGATAGTGTAATTAAACTCGGCACCTTGCAAATTTTTACTAATAAAGTAAATGGCATGCTCAACAGAGTCCACCTTCTGACTAAGGAAAGCACCAATAGCATAATCTAATGCATCAGTATGAATGTGAAAAGGCAAGCCCCAATTAGGTCCTCTCAACATAGGAGTTGTGGTGAGAACTTCCTTAAGCTGGAGGAATGATTTTGCACACTTAGAGTCCCAAGAAAATTTAGCATCCTTCTTGAGAAAGTTATACAGGGGTGCTACAAGATGACTAAAATCCTTTATGAACCTTCTATAATACCCGGCATGTCCAAGAAAACTATGCACATCTTTTTGTTTTACTGGGGTAGGCAATGTGCTAATCACTTCAATCTTGGCAAGGTTCACTTGAATACCTTTGGAAGATATGAAATGCCCTAAGACAATCCCTTCTTCCATCATCATGAAGCACTTCTCACTATTAAAAGAAAGGTTGTAATCATGGCATCTTTGAAGAACTTTTTCTAAGTTTGCCTTATCCTAATTAAAAGTATGCCCATATGTGGTAAAGTCATCCATGTAAATCTCCATGCAATCAGCAGAGATATCAGAGAATATACTTATCACAGCTCGTTGGAAAGTGGCAGGAGCATTGCACAACCTGAAAGGTAACACTGAATAGGATAATGTTCCCCATGGGCATGTGAACATTGTCTTCTCCTAGTCCTTAGGTGCTATCTATATCTAATTATAACCACTAAATCCATCCAGAAAAGAGAAGTATTTCTTACCAGCTAGGTTATCAAGGACTTGGTCTATGAATGGCAATGGAAAGTGGTCCTTCTTAGTAGTTGAGTTAAGCTCCCTATAGTTGACACAAACTCTCCACTTCCCTCTTTTCTTGGGCACTATAACAAGAGGGGAGACCCACTGACTATCAGAAATGGGATAAATGAAGCCAGCATTTGACAACTTCTGCAACTCATTCTTAACTATATCCCTTAGAGCTGGATTGACCCTTCTTTGAGGTTGACAAACAGGTCTAAATTCAGGACTGATATAGATTTTGTGAGTGCAGAGTTTAGGATCTAGGCCTTTCATGTCAGTATAATCCCAAGAAAAAGCTTGTTGATGTTCTTATAGAAGCTACAGGATGACTTTCTACTAAGAGAGTGACAAAGTACTATTCATATTTAATTCCCATCCTGGACTAACTTCTATCTTAATGACCTTTTCTGCCATAGACAACTGAGCAACCAGAAAAGACTCCATCTCATGAGGTAATAATGTATGAAGGAATTATGAAGTCTCTAAATACTGTGGAGCATTTGAAGGTGGTAACAAAGTTTCCAGAATGCAATCCGCTTGGGGACACATTTGGGAGTGCACTCCATACTCATTCATGATAATGGAGGAAATTGTCTCATCTTCTCCCCTAGAGGCTACAAATGGCTCCTTGGATATCATCATTAACGAGTGGATTGAATTGACCTCAGGTTTAGCATCACCCAAGTCTAGCCAAACTATCTGGTCATCTTGTAATAAAGGTTGAGTTGGAGAATATAGAGTCAGATTCTTAGTGTTGACTCCATTAGATATAGTCATTTTTCCTGACCAACAAGCTATATAGGCATTTGCAATAGCCAACCATGGCTTGCCTAGAATTATTGGATACCCTCCCATGTTAGCCTTTGGAGAGAGGAAAACAAAGTCAACCGGATACTCCCAAGAATTCAAGGTGACTATGACATCCTCTACCATCCCATCAGGTGTAATGGTGGAACTATCAGCAAGCTGAAGGATGGTTGGGGTTTCCCTAAGACCGATGATATGCAACTGAGACATTACTTCCTTATTCATTACATTTATGGAGGAAATTAAGTCAACTAGAGCATTTTGAACTTGTATTCCTTGAATAGTGACTGTAACCACAGGGCTACCAAGATCAGAATACTTTGGAACTGTCAATTTCTCCAACATTAGGTTAGATAACTATCCTAGAACATGTATGGTTTTGGGATCCTTTTTCTTCCTCCCGGGCTATTTTATATAGGCTTCCTTGATGGCTTTAGTATATGCAGGCACTTCCTTTATGGCATCTAACAGGGGTATTTTAACTATCATTTTCTTTAGTTGGGTAAGCAAGTCCAATACTGCTTGGTTCTCCACTGTCTTAGCTTGTTCCTCCAACTGATGAGGAAATGGGGGTTCTTAAGCAGCAGGAGAGGCAAGGTGTACTAGCACCTCCGTTGGTTCTGCTGAGGCATCCTCAACTTCAGTGATGAGAGGCTTTTGTGGTGAAGAAAGGGTTGTGTCTGATCTTAATTGGATATTATTCAAGGAAATAGCATAGCTTTGTTGTTGTGTTGCAGGCTTAGTACTGTTGGGATTAGGCATAGCCTAAGCAGGCAGTTGAGTTTGTTTAGGGGAAGTAGTGTTGGTTATAGGAGGAGGCATTAGAGCCTACTACTGAGGTGGTGGTATCAAATCTTGCTAGCTTGATTAGTTCATCCAATTATGTGGTTGTTTCCACCCTTTCTGAGGCTATTGCCAAGTTTTTTGAGGTTGTTGCCAACCTTGCTGAGGCTATTGCCAGCCCTGCTGAGGCTGTTGCCAGCCTTGCCAAGGTTGTTGCCAACTTTGATGAGGTTGTTGCTAGCCTTGCTGAGGTTGTTGCCAACCTTGTTGAGGCTACTACCAACTATTGTACCTGCTAAAACCACTATGCTGTTGATTTTGCCATGCATTATTACTATTAAAATTTTGAAGAGGATCTTGGGGAATACCTGGTCTTTGAGCCCATGGTCACCTCTAGGAAATGTAAAGTACCTCTCCATTTTCATCAATGGCCTTAAACTCAGTGGGCATAGGTTGGGACTCCAAGCTTGCAACAGATTTGCACCAACAATTCTTTTTCTTCTCCCTACAGTGTGGATAGTATTCAGCTAGCATAGCATCAGCTTCATCTTTCTTTCTTCTCACCTACATGGTATCTAGTTGTGTTGCAACATCATTGATGATGTCTTGCTTAAAGTTGGATAGAAAACTAGATAGCTCCATTTTTTATACTCCTGAACCACCATTGGACTTATGCGATAAGTCTCTCAATCCTCTTCCCTTCTTGACTGTAGCTCTAGAATAGTTCACACATATATCCTCTATGTCAGCCCAAACTTTCTGAGTAATATCACCTCCTACCATGAGGTTGAGGGCCTCTATACTTCCATCACTCACACCTTTCAGAAAAAGATGTTTCTGGGAGTCCGCATTCAGATTATGTTGTGTATTGTGTTGTAGGTTGAACATGAACCTGGAGACATAATCCTCTAGAGTTTCATCATCTCTCTGAGATATTTTTAAAATTTCATCTCCTTTTAGGTCTCTTCCTCTGCAATAGTCCTTGTACTTTGTAAGAAACAAATTGTTCATCCCAAGCCAATCTTGAAAAGCGTTGGAACCCAAGCTCATGAACCATCACAAAGCAACTTCCTTCAAGGTAGAGGGAAACAACTTTAGCTTATGAGCATCAATTGAGTATTCATAGCTCCTACAGAGTATGTTGAATTCAAAGAGAAATGTCTCAGGATCTTTTGTGATGAGGCCATATAATTTTGGAAGTGCAACAAAAGGTATATTCTTGAAGTTTTGGTTAACTTTCTGATTAGGAATAGGAAAAGGGAAGGTAGGCTAGGCCATTATTGGTTGGTTTTTAGGTTCATAAAATAGGTCATTCAAATGGTATGATTCCTCTGAGGTTGTAGGTGAAGGCAATTGTTCATAGGCATCCACAAATACATTCTCAAATGGTTCTTCTTCTTGTATGTTCTCAGTGTGGGATTCTTCAGATTCTTGATTAAAAACCTCAAATGATTCTACTTAGATAATATTAGGAAGGAATCTCCCAAGATGATCCCTACGTCTATGCATACAAATAATGTAGAATGCAAAGTAACTTAATGACTTTTGGGTTAAACTAAATTGACACCATCCTCGGCAACAATGCCAAAAATGGTTGGTCAGAATAATACTCTAGTAACTTCAAGGATTGGACACCCTTTAACAATGATTCATTGCTTAAACTTATCACATGTCTACTTGAAATATCAGACTAGACTTCATTAAATGTATCAATCTGGGACAGTGAACTTGAGATGGTGGCTGCAAGGTCTATGCTTTAGTTCTCTTCAAAATTCATCACTACTAAAGTAAAGGTATTACTGCAGGAAATTTATACTAAGAACTGAAACTATAACATAACTCACAACTTGAATGAAATTCTCAGTGGTAAACTAATAATGCTTCGAAAGTAAACCTATGCTATAGGAAATAGCTGATGGTTCTGCTACCAATAGTTATAGGAGCAACAGTGCTTATCAACTTCAAAGAAACTTAACTAAGAATAGAGAATAGAGAATAGAGAATTCACCTTCCGCGTGGGCCCCCATGAAAGTGTGAATGGATTTAAAACTCAGATGTTGAAATCTAGAACTATCATATATTCATTAACAAAACACAAGTACATAATAGAATATCAAAGTGTATTT
>BSBK01008196.1:0-212500 GCA_027943335.1 Chamaecyparis obtusa
GCATAAGATTAGTATCAAGAATGGGGATCCTAGAATGAGAAGAGAGCTCTCCTTTTAAAGATAAATGGACCATGGAGATTAAGAGGCAAAATAGTTGATCAAGGGTGGAGTTAGAAAGTGGGAGCAATCCTTGTGCACAAGTCTCCTCCAATGAGAAAGAAGTGTTGACTTTTGTGCCTCGTGTGAGACAAAAAGACCTTTTCTCCTTATTTATAAAATAGGAATAATGCTTTATTTGTGCAACTTAGGATAAAAGGTAAGTGGGGGATTTTTATTTAATAAAAGGGGAGGGAATTCTTTTTAATTAAATAAAGACTTAGGATAAAGTGGTTAATCCATAGAATATAATCAAATAAATGATAGAATTAGGATTTGATCAAGAATAAGCAATTGATGAATTTAGCAAATAATGCTAGAAAGGGGCTAATAGTCTAGATGACCATTTTTAGGCGATTACATTTGCCCCTCTTTGACTAATGTGTGATCGATCTGGGAATACATTACGTCAAAGAATAGATTAGCCAAGAAGGCAATACATAGAGATCTAACTCCAAAGAATGAAGTGCAGAGAGATAGCTAATCCTACATGGTCAGCCTGGTAGTGATAGTACTGAACACTTAGGAAAGAGATGGTCAATATCAGAACTCGAGACAAGAACTAACATGTCAAGCACAATAGATCGATCAGAGCAAATGGAATGGTCAAGCATATGCTCTGGAGAATAGCTGATAGGATATGTCTGCCCCCTCGGGATTGAAATCAAAATGAGGTAGAGGGAATGCAGAAGCAAGATGAAAGCAACATGGTCAAATCACCAGAATTCATAATCGAAGATGAAAGATAATAGAATAACCATCAAGCAGTGAAAATATGCCCCAGTGTGACTAGGTTTGACTGAGAAAGATATAGGATAAAGATAAAGTCAAAACCTCAAAGAGATGAAGTGAAGGGAATGAATGAAAGACTAGGAGGTTGAGAGAGATGGAGATGAAGAAATGAAGATGCCCCCGCAAAGATCAAAGAGCCAGGCCTCAATTGGTCAACCAACTACGTAGAAGAATGAGAAATTTGAAATGCAATTTTGACCATCAAGATGAACTTGAATTTTGATTTCGATCCAGAAAATGGATCCAGGACATCAAAATTAGCCAGGGGTGTGATTTCATGAAATTCTGAGATGTTTTAAAAATTATGTCAAAATGACATATTAGGTCAAAATGCTATATAAGGGGTGAAAAGGTCATTTTTATATATGATGATAAGATTAACCCCTTGTGAAAAAAGGATGTGATATGAAGGACAAGAAGTGAAAGACATGATCAAGAAGAAGCGAAAAGCAAGCACAGTTGACTGACAAGTCCGTGAAAGATGAAAGGAGAGCTCTCTCCATATGCAAGATGCAAAGCTAAACTAACATGAACCTAAGAATGAAAGCTACTATGAAAAGTGGTTTACTTGCAAGGTTACAAAGCTGTTAGACTCTAATAATCATCATCGAGCTTTATTGGTAGCATCGCAAGATCATACAATACACTCTAGTATAACTATGGGTATATGAATATGATCTGTATCAGATAGGTATGTGGGAATCCCACCTAAGCATCAAAGACATGTAGGTCAAGATGACTAGTGCAGTGAGGTTCCCTAAGGTTAGTATAGCAAGATTATGCTCGCAGTGAGACACAAGAAAGTCAAGATGACTATAAGCATGCACTTGCAAAAAATAGTCAAGGATAATACATTGTAGATCCTTAGTGTCAAGGATAACAAGCATAAATGCCCATGATAGTTAGGATCAACAAGATATACCCACAGGTAGCAAATAAATAAAACATGTCCTCATGCCCCCAGTCTTCTAGCTATGCATCATCAAAAACTATTAGGGAGAGAACACTCATCAAAAGAAATCATCCTAGATAGCACACAAAGAAATAAAGTCAAGCAAGTCTCAGCGAGTCAAGTGTTTAACTGTGTGTGTGTGTAGGTCATAGAGTCAAACTTTGAGTATCGCATCTGCCGGTGAGAAATACCGTATCATTCTAGACTGCGGGTAGGATATCTGATAAGTGTTGAGAAACACTTGACACTAGGGAAGTATTGAAAAACATAGTTGGAAAGTGTTGAGAAACACTATTTGAACCAAGTTGTCCAAGGAACCTCGATGCACAAAGAGACCCAAGATAAGCTAAAACAACATATGCCCCCTAGACTAAGACAAGAGTCAATTCCAGGCTAGGAGAGAAAAAGTGAGAAGTGGAGCGAATGAGTGCCATGCAAGACTAATAGACATAGGTGCAAGGGTCCCAAGCAGTGCCTGTGTCCAGATTTTCACCACTTGGTAGATTTTTTATGATAATTTTATGATTTTTTTGTATTTTTTCTACCAAGGTGCCTGTTTCCAAGTTTTCACCAAGGCACTTTTTCTATTTTTTTCAATATTTTGATTTTTTGGGTGAGACATCAAAGCGCCTATTGCTAGGTTTTCACTAGGATGCTCTTTTTTCAGGACTTTATATGCTTTTTAAGATTTTTTCAGCATCATATATGAATTTTTTTGGAATTTTTTTAGGATCAATAAGATATATACAAAGAGCTCAAGAACCTTAGGCATAGAACTTCTTCAGATGTAGAACATTGATAGGTTCGGCAAGCTCTTCTCCCTCAGGTGTAGATAACTAATAGGCCTTGGACCCAAATGTTGTTGTGATGATGTAAGGCCCTAACCAATTTGGCTCAAACTTTCCTTTCTGCTCTCTATTCTACTGATTTTTAGGATTTTCCCTTACGACTAATTCACCCACTTGGAACTCTCTAGGATGAACCTTCTTAGTATATGCAGTAGACATTCTCTTCTGATAAGTGTGCATGTGATCAAAGGCGGCCTTGTGGTGTTCCTCCAAAGTAGTAGGCTCATGGACTCTCATGGCCCTATGGTCTTCATCGGTAATCAAACCATGTAGGGAAACTCTCAGTGATGGTATTTCGACCTCTAACGATAAGACAGCCTCAGAACCATAGACCAAGGAAAAAGGCGTGGCACCTATAGGAGTGCGAATAGAAATTCTATAAGCCCATAGCGCAGGATTGATCTGCAAATGCCAATCATTGCCTAATTTGTGCACTGTCCTATGAAGAATTTTTAGCAATGTTTTATTCGAGGCCTCAACTTGGTCGTTCCCTTGAGGGTAGTAAATAGAAGACTAATGTTGTTTAATTTTGAATTTTTTGCACAGGTGCTTCAGGTCTTTATTCTTGAACTGGCCACCATTATCCGTGACTATGGAAGAAGGAATACCATAGCGAAAAATGATGTGATTCAGGATAAACAAGGTAACATGTTTGTCTGTAGCTACAGACAGTGGGACAGCTTCAACCCATTTGGTAAAATATTCAGTAGCTGTAATAATGAACTTATGCCCACTTGAAGAACTAGGATGAATCTTGCCTATCAAGTCAAAGGTCCATTGCTGAAATGGCCAGTATGTAACAGAGGGAATAAGCTCACGTCTAGGAGCATGAATGAGATTCCTGTGTAGTTGACATTTCTTCCAGGACTTGGCATATCGAACAGCGTCAGCTTTCATATTAGGTGAATAGTAACCAGCCCTAAGAAATTTTTGAGCTAACGCAAGACCATTAGAGTGTGAACCACATATGCCATCATGGACTTCAGCTAGCACTTTTTTTGACGGCTCTATTTCTGGACACCTAAGGAGAGTTCTGTCTAGACCCTTCCTATACAAGTCACCAGAGATGAGGGTAAAATTTGAGGCGTTGCGGATGAGTTAACGCTTCTCATTACATGTTAGATTTTCAGGAATAATCTAATCTTGGAGATAGGAAAATATAGGAGCATAGCTGGATGAGTCATGACTAACCATAGTGTAAATGACACGGTCCTTAGGGGAATCATAGGCGGGATGACACAACTCTTCCACCAGGAACTCAAAGCATGCATCATGCTCTTCCAATTGTAGAATAGATGCCAAAGTAGCCATGGCATTAGCAGCCTTATTCTCAACTCTAGGAATTTGTTGGAATGTAATAGATGTGAAATAATTCCTGAGTGAGTCTATCATCTTCCTGTAGGGAATCAACTTTTCATCCTTTGTTTGGTAATCCTCATTTACCTCATTTATGACAAGCTGTGAATCTCCAAAGATATGAAATTTTGTAATCCTCCATTCTAGGGAAAGCTTAACACCATTGAGGAGGGCTTTGTATTTAGCTATATTATTGGTGCATGGAAAAAGAAGCTTATACAATTTAGGAATCGTGTATCCATGAGGTGTAACAAACAAGATTCTAGCACCAGCCCCATTCTGTGTGTGAGAACCATCAAAGAACATTTTCCATGTATGCCCTGTGACATTCATGATTGAAGCATCTGGGAAGTCTATCTGCAGAGGAGCATCATTAATCATGGGAAATTCAGACAATTTATCTGTGATTGCTTGTCCTTTAATGGCTTTCCTTTCGACGTACTGAATGTCAAATTTTGAAAGAATCAGCATCCATTTAGCAAGTCATCTGGTAAGTGCAACTTTACTTAAGAGGTACTTCAAAGGATCAATTTTGGTGATCAGCTGCGTAGTATGTGTGAGCATGTAATGTCTGAGTTTTTGGGATGCAAACACCACTGCTAGACAAGATTTTTCAATGCTGGTATAATTGAGCTCATAAGAAACCAAGGTGTGATTGATGTAATAGATAGCTCATTCTTTGCCCATATCATCTTGCTGTGCAAGGAGAGCTCTTAAAGAATTTGTTGTAGCAGATAAGTAGAGTATCAAAGGTTTCCCTTGGATAGGTGGCATAAGAATAGGATGTTTTGCTAGGTAATCCTTGATTTGGTCCAAGTTATGTTGACACTCCTCATTCCATATGCAAGTAGCCCCTTTATACGAATTCTTATTGAAGGGTTGAGCTCTATCAACTAATTGAGAAATGAACCACCTAATAGATTGGAGACGGCCTTGGAGACCCCTTAATTGTTTTATGTTGCGAGGAGGTGGCATCTCCATGATAGCTTGCACCTTTTCCAGATCTACCTCTATTCCTTTTGTTGATATGATATAGCCTAGCAGTTTCCCAAAAGTAACACCAAAAGCACATTTCTTAGGATTCAATCTGAGTTGAAATCGTTCCATGTGGTCCAATATCAAACTCAAATCGGATAAATGAGTGCTTCTTTGTTGATATTTAGCAAGTGTGTCATCAACATAGTCTTCCATGTTTTTATGCATCATATCATGGAATATGGTAGTCATAGCTCTCTGGTAGGTTGCACCGGCATTTTTAAGACCAAATGGCATGACATTCCAGCAAAAGGTACCCCATGCACATGTGAAAGTTGTCTTCTCTTGGTCTTCAGGGGTGATTTTGATTAGTTATCATGTTTAGATGTTATCTAGACAATGATTAGTTATCATGTTTAGATGTTATCTAGATCAGGGCTCATTATATATGTTATCATGATGTTATCTCATATTTTCAACAATATTATGCTTTATCATATTGATGGATATGTATTTAGAGTTTTCATTTTTATTTTCTCATATTGTCGTAAAATGATTATTTAAATATTTTAATTTAAATGAAATGTTTATTTATGATGTACACTGAGGATTAAATATGGAATGACTAGTGTTGTGCCATTCTAATACATACAAATTATTGTGTCACTAGAGCATCACTATTTCATTAGGCATACTTTGATTATGTGTTGATTTGGGCATGTACCAAACATCATTCTACCTGAGATGTAGGTTTGAGTGTGTCTTTATCCCCGATGGTGTTTGCAGGAGATAGTCACATTGGCCATTTTGCATACTGAGCCAATATTGTTCCTAGATGGAACAGTGTATCTAATTTTCATTATTACCTTACAGATGTTGTGTAGGAAAGACCCTGGACTTTATTGCATATTGCTTAAACCAATAATAATCTGTGCATTTTAGGCGTTCATTAGCGGTCTCAGTTATATTATATTTTAATATATGCTAATTGATATTATTAAATATTGATTATTTATATTACTAATAATTGTGCCTTGGACATAGTCCATTTATTAGAATTTAATTAATTTATTCCCTAGGCTTTTTGGGAGTCTTAATTTGGATTTAAGTGATTTAATTAATTTGAGTAAATTTATTGGAAAAATTACCTTTTTTCAAAAAGGCTTTATAATTTTGAAGTTGAGTTCTTTTTCTCACTTCTCACTTGTGGGATTTTATGAATTCTCTTCATCCTCTTTGGATAAATTCACTATTTTTCTCATTGGGATCTATCCGAGTGTCTAAATTTTGTGGGTAGTAGCTTGTTGGATTTGTGCCACAACTAATCCCTCATGTTTGTGTTGGCATTAAGCAGTATTGCCACTAGTGACAACACTTATTTGCATTCTGGATGGAAACCGAGCAGACAGTGTAAACCGAGCAGACAGTGCAAACCGAGTAGACAGTGTAAACCGAGCAGACAGTGCAAACCGAGCAGACAGTGCAAACCGAGCAGACAGTGTAAACCGAGCAGACAGTGCAAACCGAGCAGACAGTGCAAACCGAGCAGACAGTGTAAACCGAGCAGATAGTGCAAACCGAACAGACAGTGCAAACCGAGAAGACAGTGCAAACCGAGCAGACAGTGCAAACCGAGCAGACAGTGCAAACCGAGCAAGTTAGTACAAACCGTTCAGGACAATGTAAACCGAGTAACATCTTTTCTACCAAGTCACCAATGCTTACCGAGTTCAATACCTACCGAGTGATCAGTATGAACCGTGCCTTCACTTCTACCGAGTGCATGACGATGCCGAGTAATGCAGTGGACGCCGAGTATCAGAAAGTCACCGAGTCAGTGTGAAGGAACCGAGTAACCATATTTGGGCCGACTTAGTAGCACTTATGTTTATTTGTCAAGCCGACTGTATAATTGTATTTGTAATTAATTGTTTGAGACTTGTATATAAACTATATTGTAAAAAGATGAAAAAGAATAAGGAAGAATATAATGTGAAAGAAAAAGAAAGGCAGAGATAAGCGAATTGCAGAAGGCTTCAGAAGTATAAGGTTCAGCAAAGACAAATTCATCACAGAAGGTGATCAGTACATCAGCGAATCTCATTCAGCAATCCAGTTGCAAAGCAGAGATCTACTGTTTCATTCTAACAGGTGAATCAGTACTAAATCCTTTAACCGGGTAGACTTAACAGTCTTTGTATAAATCTCTTTACCGAGTGCATACTTCACTGTATGTTTGTAAATCCTTTAACAAGGTGGATTTAGCAATCCTTATTGCTCCTAACAGGGCAGATCATCAGAAGTGATCAAATTGTAAGCCTTAACCGGCCAACTTTATTCTGCAGTATTAAAGCTTTATGGGTTTCATCCCCACCTCAGTTTTACTTTCTTTTGGAAGGTTTCTGGGTAACCAAATCTGTGTGTCATTATTGTGAATGCTTTTAAGTTTCATGCTTTCTGTATGCAAAGGTTACAAGTAAAATACATGTTAAAAGAGAAGAAAATTTGGAATTACTGATTCACCCCTCCCCTCTCAGTAACTTGATTAATTCCTGAATATTTCCAACAATTGGTATCAGAGCTTCATTGGTTCTCAAGACAAAGCTTAACTAGCTTGAGCAAAGATCCAGGACAATGGAGGTATTCAAACTGAACAAGGTGATTGAAAATGAAAAGCTAGATCTGGAAATGGCCATAGCTAAACTCAAAGAAGCAAAAGAACATCTCTCCCAATCCCTAAGAAGAAGGAAGGAACTTGCAAATCAGATGAATGATCAGAATTACATTGAAGAAAAGATTGAAGATCTTCTTCCCTCAAATAACTCAGATGAAGCAAACAATGCTATCAAAGAACTCCTAGAAAAGAATGGGTCTCTGCAGGAAGAAGTGAGAAAATTGAAAAGAGAACAAGAACTACACTCTACAAGATTCTGTGAGATCTTGGAACAGAGAAACAAGTTGAAAGATGAATTAGATGGAAGAAACATTGAAGTCCAAAACAAAACCCTTCAGCTAGAAAACCTAATTGATCAGATCTCTCATACAAATGAAGAAATTCTAAATCTAAGTTCAGAAATAGAAAACACAAAAGAAGAACTAAGATCTGAAAAGGAAATCAATCTAAGATTGATGGATGACCTAAATGCTGAAAAACAAATCAATGAAGGAATGCTGAAAAGTCAAGAAGACTTGAATCAGCTGTATGAACGAAATCTTCATAGGCAAAAAGGAAAAGCAGGACTTGGATACAAAGAAGAAGGCGAATCCTCTAAGCAAGGTACTAAAAGAAATCAAAAACCTACTTGTAATCATTGTGGTAAAATAGGACATACTTCAAATAAATGTTGGAACAATGAAAAAGCAGAATTCAATGGAAAATGTTATAGCTGCAATCAACCTGGTCATAAAGCAAATGAATGCAGGGAAAAACCTAGATTCAGAGGTAATTGTCACAAGTGCAACAAACAAGGTCACAAGGCATCCGAGTGTAGATCCAAGATATTTAATCCAGCAGAACAAATTGTGAAAGCAATGTTTGGATGGGACTACAACACCTGGTGTAGATGTCATTACTGTGGAGAATATGGACACATTGGCATGAATTGCATAAAACATCATCTAAGGAAAAGAGATACTACCGTAAGATGTTTCAAATGCACTAAACTTGGTCACATAGCCAGAAACTGCATGAATGCTAATGAAATTGAAGAAGGAAAGAAAAATGAAGCAACTAAGGTCAGGAAACAGGTAAGACAAAAATGGATTCCTAAAGCTACCGAGCAATCCAGTCCAAGTAATGGAATGGATGGCTCTATCGACTCAAATTAAATTTCCAAGGAAGCACTGGAACTGTACTCTCATAGATCAATCTCAAGCAGTTCCAGAACCGAAATTAAAAGAAAAGACTAAATCAGCATGCAAGATGCAGTGAGATCACAGCGAGGTCGGTATAGTCTTCACCGAGCGAGGTCGGTATAGTCTTCACCGAGCGAGGTCGGTATAGTCTTCATCGAGCAAGGTCGGTACCTGTCTTTACCGAGAAAGGTCGGAGCATTATGAATTTTCGAGTTCACCGAGCTGCGAAGTCTTTTCCGAGCAATTAATTCTTAGTGGGTGACAGTCTGTCAGAATTTCTACCCTAATTTGAAATGAGCATTAATGACAAAATTGTAAACAAAAAGCAAGTAATCGAACTCATTCTTCACCGCGAATCTTTAAGCACTTTGAGAGCAGAAAACTTCAAGGGCAACCCGGCGATTTAATACTCTTGCGAAAGGAATTTTCTGTGAGCTACCATGGCATCATCCAGCACCTCAGCGAAGAAAGGATCAGACATGTTAGTCCAAGGGGAGTGGAAAGCACCAGATTTTAAAATCGTGCCCGCAGTTGCAGCCGCCCTAGATCCAAACGGAGCTCAATCTCAGATTCCTCCTAAGGTACTGCTTATCAACGATATCCGTAATCATTTTAACTGTTCTATTCAAGAAATGGGAAACCTAGAACTGGACATTGTGCATGAGGAACTATGTGTGGATGGTACTTTGAAACCCGAGCACAAACATCTGGAAGATAAGGGTTTAGTCCACATTGCACATCTTCCTCGAAACTTTCAAGATAAATGGGTTAGGTACATTCTCAGCCGAGTACACGATGGCAAGATTTGGCTTGAGCAACCTATTGAGATCACAAGGAAAATGATTCATCAAGTTACCGGTCTTCCCATGTTGAACAAAGTGAAAACTACCAAAACCCTAGGTCGGACGGAACTAGAGAAGAAAACCCTAGCCGAGTGGGATGGTAGAGGCATGAAGGTTAGCAGCATTACCGACGCCGAACTGAAGTTTGGTACACATATCATTGCACACAAGATTTACAGTTCTAGTCGACAGAACAGTGTCTCATGTGAAGCTGTTGACCTAGCATACAAAGTAGTCAAAAACAACTTGACATTTGACCTAGCAGACTTATTGTTGAAACAGTTCAACAAGAACATGGAAAGCATCAAAACTTCCAAAAACAATCCATGTAAGTTTGGATCCTTGATAGTCTGTTTATTCTTCTATGTTCAGAAATTCTTCCCTTCTAAAGGAAAAGTTGTATGGAGAAAAGATGTGCCAGTACTTTATGAAATTAATGAATACATCGCAGAAATGGGTGAAAACTTTGAAAGCATCATGGATAATTATTTTGAGTCTTTCAAAGAGAAAATGAATGACAGATTCCGGATTCCACAGAAGTTGGTGGAAGATTACAAAGATGACATCTGTTTTATGGTAGATTGTGATAATGTGTATATTCAAGCAGTTAAACCGAGAACTGTGTATGCAAAACCTCTTCCTTATGAGGTAAATATTGATGAAACCAAGAACATTATTGAAGCACTTCTAAATCAGCCTGTCAATCCCAAAGCCCCATATTTTGGAACATATGATGAAGCTAAGATGAGAATTGAACTAAGCATAAAGCTTCCACAGGCGGTAAACAAAGGAAAGAAAAGGATAGCTAAAATGCAAATGATAACCGAGGAGAAAGAAGAAATTGGTGAAAAAGAAGAGGAAAAGGATGAGGAAACAGAGGAACCAGAACCTGTAAAGAAGAAAGGAAAAGTTTTTATCACTAAGGCATCTGTGCCTCCCACTGCTGTGTTTACAAGGAGAAATACAAGAGGAAAGGCAGAAAAGGTAGATAAGGACATAGTATTCAAAAGGCCTCCTCTAACCCTTCAAGAAAAGCTCAAACTCTTCAGAGATGGATCAGGATCTGGAGTAAGTAACATAAAATCCTTGAGATATGAAACCAGATCGGAAGCAGAGCAGAAAGAAATAGAAGATGCTGTTGTTGAGAAGATGGGACAGTGGAAATACTCTCCTGAAGAAATTACCCCACAGGTTCCAGCAGTTCTATTGAATCCGATAAGAATGAGATGGAGCAATGCAAGGCAAACTGTAATAGACATATTTGATCAAAACCTAAGACAGTTGATGCCGAGCCTGAACAATGATGAAGTTAAGAAGGCACTAAAAGAGAATGAAAACAAGATGACACTGAAGTTCAATACTTGTTTGATTTTGATCAACAATATTGAATCGGTTGTGAAGGCTGCAAAAGCCACATGGAAGAACATTTACCACCTTCACCAACCGAGCATTGAAACTGTAATAATAAAGGATATTGAAGATGACAGCGATGAGCAAGAAGAAGACACCGAGGTAGATGATACTGTAAGGATAGCAGCAGAAGTCATTGCATCCCTTCCTACCTCTCCAGTGAAAGTCTCTACATCCAGCCCAGAGACACCTTCAAGCATGGTTGTGACAACTTCTACATTTGTCCAATCATCCCTAGCAACATCAGAGGCAGCTACCATTTCTTCTACCGAGCTGCAGTCTCCTGTACCAGTAAGTTTTCCAGCTTTTGAATCATCAAGTGTAAATATTGTAAGTTCTCCAGTAAAAAGTATACCAGTGTCAATAGCCAGCCCTACTTTATCTACTATCACTACTACAAGAACATTAAGTACAGATAAGCCTAAGGCTCTACCGAGTATAAAATTTTTGGGTAAAAATATAGTTGAGGATATAGACCTAGATGAAGAGATAGAGATTCCTACTTTAGATTTTGCAAATCTCTCAGCAGACCAGATGCAGAATATAGGTGAGATCCTCCAAAGGAAAGCAAAACAAAAGAAGCTTAAGGAAGAGAGAGACAAAGAGTATCAAATCATCAAGGATGCTAAGGACATTCTGTCTGATGCATTAGGCATTAAAGTAGACTCCTCCCAGCATGTTTTGTTACAATTGGCAGAAGCAGTTGAGAAATACAATGAGGACTCATCCGGGACAGAAAAGTTAGTTGAAAGAGCCGAGAAGAGATTCAACAATAAAGTGCTTGAGCACATTGCTCAGCACATAGCTATCAACCAAGTAGAATTGTCTTCAGTTTTGTCTAATACAGAGTCTATTTATTCGAATGCTACCTCTCTTTTGGCCAGACTATGCAATTTTGCCGAGTTCACAAAGGATGTCAAAGATAAAATGAATAAAATGGATGAGGATATGAAGATTAGCATACAGAAGCTGCAACTTGAACCAAGTTCAAGCTCTGCTCATCACATGAAAATTTCACATCTATCCAATATGCAGTCTGATCTATTGAAAGAAGACTCAAGGATCCGGTCCACACTGCTAGACATCCAACACATGATCCTTCCCATCATGAATAAAATGTATAAGCACATTGAACATTCCATAACATTGATTCATGACAATCAGTTCTCCATAGCAGATCACATGATTGAACTCTCTACAGAAATCCAAATTGCCATACAAACATGTAAGATTCTGCAAGAAAGTTGGGACAGAACCCTGGCACTAATAATGAAGGTACATTCTGATTTCTTATCAAATTTTGGATTCTCTCTGTAAATAAATTGTATATGCACCTTTGGCATTATCGTCAAAAAGGGGGAGATATGTATAGAAGGAGAGATATGTATACTGTATAGATTTGTATAAGAAACAGTTAGCACATTGAAAAGGGGAAACAATGTATAAAGCCCTATAACAAAGACAAATTTTGAAAAATCAAAATAAAACTCAGCATGATTCGGTGTATATAAATTTTGGCCAATAAGTGTTTTTGTCACTAATGCCAAAGGGGGAGATTGTTGGCATTAAGCAGTATTGCCACTAGTGACAACACTTATTTGCATTCTGGATGGAAACCGAGCAGACAGTGTAAACCGAGCAGACAGTGCAAACCGAGCAGACAGTGCAAACCGAGCAGACAGTGGAAACCGAGCAGACAGTGCAAACCGAGCAGACAGTGCAAACCGAGCAGACAGTGCAAACCGAGCAGACAGTGTAAACCGAGCAGACAGTGCAAACCGAACAGACAGTGCAAACCGAGAAGACAGTGCAAACCGAGCAGACAGTGCAAACCGAGCAGACAGTGGAAACCGAGCAAGTTAGTACAAACCGTTCAGGACAATGTAAACCGAGTAACATCTTTTCTACCGAGTCACCAATGCTTACCGAGTTCAATACCTACCGAGTGATCAGTATGAACCGTGCCTTCACTTCTACCGAGTGCATGACGATGCCGAGTAATGCAGTGGACGCCGAGTATCAGAAAGTCACCGAGTCAGTGTGAAGGAACCGAGTAACCATATTTGGGCCGACTTAGTAGCACTTATGTTTATTTGTCAAGCCGACTGTATAATTGTATTTGTAATTAATTGTTTGAGACTTGTATATAAACTATATTGTAAAAAGATGAAAAAGAATAAGGAAGAATATAATGTGAAAGAAAAAGAAAGGCAGAGATAAGCGAATTGCAGAAGGCTTCAGAAGTATAAGGTTCAGCAAAGACAAATTCATCACAGAAGGTGATCAGTACATCAGTGAATCTCATTCAGCAATCCAGTTGCAAAGCAGAGATATACTGTTTCATTCTAACAGGTGAATCAGTACTAAATCCTTTAACCGGGTAGACTTAACAGTCTTTGTATAAATCTCTTTACCGAGTGCATACTTCACTGTATGTTTGTAAATCCTTTAACAAGGTGGATTTAGCAATCCTTATTGCTCCTAACAGGGCAGATCATCAGAAGTGATCAAATTGTAAGCCTTAACCGGCCAACTTTATTCTGCAGTATTAAAGCTTTGTGGGTTTCATCCCCACCCCAGTTTTACTTTCTTTTGGAAGGTTTCTGGGTAACCAAATCTGTGTGTCATTATTGTGAATGCTTTTAAGTTTCATGCTTTCTGTATGCAAAGGTTAAAAGTAAAATACATGTTAAAAGAGAAGAAAATTTGGAGTTACTGATTCACCCCTCCCCTCTCAGTAACTTGATTAATTCCTGAATATTTCCAACAGTTTGGAGTCATTTTGGTTTTCACAAAGTATTAATTTATTTCTCTCCATTTCCACTTTGCGCATGTTTGATAGGTAGGGCTTTCCATATTTAATCCATTTCTCCATCTTTTTAGTTATTTCTTTCTTATAATGCAGTAGCATGAAGTATATCTATGTTTTCCATGGCTTTATGATTGTATTTGATTCATGTTTGTGTTGGTATGAGTATGTGGGTTTTTAATTGCAAAATTTTTATCGTTAAGTTGTCCATCTTCTCTCGCCATGTTAGAATTGAAATTTTATTGCATTTTTGGGTTAGTGGGACCCTAAGAACCAATGTTTTTTAATTTCTTTTCGATATTCTGAGTTTCATTTTTGGGCATTTTTCTGTGCGCCTCTTTTTACATGATCTCTCATTTAGGATTTTCGCCCTATTGGAATTTTGTGTAAATTGGCCTTTGATGTACCCCAGAATTTTAGTTGGAATATGCAGTCAAAATGGATAGAGAACATTTTGGTTACTTAATACCACAATAAAAACCTTAGGTTTTAGATTGGTTTTCTAGTGAGTGTACCTAGCCGATTATAGCTAGAGATGGTTGCCCGTTATGGTTATTATACCCTTTTTGAGATTTGTGATTGAGTGTGGATTGTGAGGCACACCTTGAATCATGTAGGGATTTGTGCTCTTGGTAAATAGGCCAATAGAGCATGCTTGTGCTCTGTTGTATTAGTCTCATTGCATGGCTTGTGTTTGTGGTCATTGCTTCTACATTATTTATTGGTTTTCCTTATGTTGAGTTGAGACCACATCTCCTAGCATGGTTGAGCTATGCCTGTGATGGAATTTGCATGACCCGTGCTCTTGGTTTGAGACCAATTGAGCTCACTTTACTTTGTCTCCTCATGTTTTATGGCTTTGAGCCCCTTTCCCTTGCTTTATGCTTCTCTTGCCTACCATGTCTTTATGGGCATGCTTCCTCATGTTTTATAAGATGATTGATGGATTCTATTGGAATCCTTGTTCTTGGAAAAGTGGAAAATTGAGAAAACTTGATATGTTCTCTTGTGTGAGTGTTTACTCAGTCTATGCATTTAGTGTTTTGGGAGTTGAGTTATCCTTCTATTATTGATTCGATTTCTTGTTGGTGCATTTATCATCTACATCCTTTGTGTAGACCAAGTAGATGGTTTATATATTATTTTCATCCTTGGTGTAGACTAAGTAGATAATTCTTGTATTTGTGTCCTTGGTGAAGACTACATAGACAAGTTAGTGTTCATCATGTCCTTGGTGTAGGTCGAGTGGACAATCTATGGTTTATCTCATCCTTGGTGTAGACCAAGTAGATGAATATTTTATTCATGTCCTCAATGTAGACCAAGTTGACATGCTTATTGTTATTGTTCCCTCCTTCACATGAAGTTGAGTCGTAGGACTAGGTACATTAAGAATGCATGGAAAGTAGCTCCTCATATGTGCCTATACCCACTAGTGGTTGTATCAAACACATATAGGAGTTCTTAAAAAGTGATATTATATAATAAAATGAATTAGGTATGAGCACTAATCAAGATTAATTAGAAACCCTAGATGTTATAAATTGACCCATGTGGGTAGTGGAAACTGTTGAATCCCCAAATGTTAGATATTGACCCATGTATGAGGTAGATAGTACTAGTGGAAACCATTAAATCCTCTAATGTCATGAGTGACCCGTGTGTGAGGTAGATGGAATTTGAGCCCCATATGTCATCTATTGACCTGTGTGGGCATGAATACTCCCTATTCTTAGTACTCTCATTTCTAGGTCTAATAGCTATGAGTAGCACCCTGGTGTACTACGATTGTGATTGCATCATATGGTGATGCAGTAAAGGATGGAGGATCCAAGAATGGACAATCCAAACCTTGCATCCAATACAACACAAGGCAAAAAGCACAATGCAACAACAAGATATAACAAGATTCAACTCTTTATTATCATCAAATGACAATTACATGCAACATGCCGAGCTGTAAGGCCCTCGGTTACAGCCAAATACATCAGCAAATAAAAGATCACAAGATCAACTACTCCTTGCTATCCCCTTGATAAGTTCTATATTATTCTACTTCTCCTTTTCCTCCCTACTATGCTACCCATACCCTCCTTTTATACAACATAGCCACAAGTCGTCTTTAAAAATAATAAATCATAAAACAACATCAGTCGGCTCCAAGAACTAATGACATGAAGTGTTATTATTCAAGTTAGCTTGCAATAGTAATTAAATCTCCTAGGAGAAAGAACCAACCCAGATTTAGCTCCTCACACATCATAACGGTCAATCCACATCACAAGGAATGTGACCCATGAAATTAAAGGGGAACAACTAGATAATATAGTTTCCATCCACATCTATAGTGCCCCCATGGAAATCTATCCACACCTTGCAACCCCCACCCCTATCGCCCTATACCCCACCCACCCCATACCCTACCTGACCAGCCAAGAGACCTGAGGATATTTTCATGCAATGCCTACTATATCAGCCCTACTATTCTATTCCACATGTCAACCAAGAAAAAAATCCAAATAAACCCGTCGGTGAACTAGACCACCGAGTATGTTAGAAAATCAACCGAAAAACATAGAACATCAATCGAACCCACTCGGTAAAGAACACAAAAACTAAGACCAAGCTCTTCGGTGAACCAAAAAAAGAACTTTCACCGAGCACTCCAAAGAAACTACCGAACACACATCCACCGAGCTCAATCATCGAGTAACTCCACATTCAGCACCCAAGTCCATCGGTGAAGCAACACATCTTCCAACTAAGAACTACCACCAAATGACCGAGAGTCTCAAGTCTTCAATGAAGTTCACCACTTTAAACAATAAAAGCCCAAAACCAACTCCAATATATTTTTGGTTGACACAGGATAGCCAACTACCTAAGGATTATGCTGCATCAAACACCCCAGGTGCAAAAAAAAGATGTTCTTAGTAGCTCAACAAACATCTTTTGGGATTCAACACATAGATCCCAAACTAGTTCTTGATATACATGTCCTCTGAGTCCTCAACCAGTACATTCTTGCCTCGGTTCCACTTCGGTGAATCCTTCCCTGCAACTGACAATTTTTTGCCTTGCCTTCTCACATCTTTCCCTGGTATGCCACGGGTCTTTTTTCCTTGTTGATCTCTAACTCTGACAATCCTTCAACTCACTTCTTCTACCGAAGCTCAAATTCATATTATCGAGTTTTGTATCCTGCAAAGGAATCAGGGAAAACCTCTTGGCACACTTCGCAATAGTGAATACATTTTTAACATAATCATATACATCCTTACAATCATACTGCCAAGGTCTACCAAGTAGTATGTGACAAGTATTCATGTCCACAATATCACATGACACTTGATCTACATATTGTCCAATCTGAAAATCAACAAAACACTACTCCCTCACCTCTAAAGCATGTTCATTTTGCAACCAACCAAACTTACAAGGGCAAGGATGTCTCACACTCTTCAAACCAATTTTCTATACCATCTCCTCAGCAACAAGGTTATCGGTACTCCAACTATCCACAATCACATTATAGCATTTACCTCTAGATTTGCATCAAGTTCTAAACAAATTTCTTCTATAACAAGGATCCATCACCTTATTACCAAGCAATATTCTCCGAACTAGCAAGTTTTCTTTCTCAGGTTCATTCAATACATCTTCATTCACCACAACATTCATGCTATTACCGAGGTTCGTGTCTACATGGGAACATTCAAATGACCTATGTCCTTCTCCACATTTGTAACAAGTACCATTAAATCAACCTCTACCTATTCTTCTCCTTGGTTCAACAGGTTTTGGTTCATCTTCAAGTACTATCAGTTTGTCCTTTACCGACTATTCTTGTTTCTCCTTCCCTCAGGAGTTCCCTTGATGTCTTCTCTTCAATTTATCTTCTACTTTCAGTGCATAATGGTAAGCATCCTCAACTGAATCAATCCTCAACATGTCAATCTCATCCTAGATATTGAATCTTAGACCATTAATATACCTAGCCACATTTTCTTTAGAAAGTTCTCTATGTCCAAACCGAATAGTTAGCTATAAAACTCCTCGGTATAGTCTTTTACAGACATCTCCATCTGGTTTAGGTTTTGTAACTTCTTAAATAACTCAAGTTCATAGTTGGAAAAAATGTACTTA
The DNA here is from genome assembly GCA_027943335.1 of Chamaecyparis obtusa. Lineage (NCBI taxonomy): Eukaryota > Viridiplantae > Streptophyta > Pinopsida > Cupressales > Cupressaceae > Chamaecyparis > Chamaecyparis obtusa. The sequence goes on from BSBK01008196.1 coordinate 18,082, forward strand.
GCCTTCAATTTTTTCCCCATCAACCTACACTGAGTGATCTTCTTCTCTATATCTCTACAATTATTTCCACCATAAAGCAGCATGTCCCTTCAACTTAGTATGTGCTAACCTCACTCTAAGAGGATCTCCAGTGTCTTCTAGCTCAAAGTATTCTTCTTACTCACCGATCCAATCAATCAATTCCTCGGGTTTCAATGTCCCTAAGAAGTTAGAAACCTCCATCTAGTGACTTGTACTCAACTGAGCCATAGATCTCTCCAACCGATCAACTTTGTGTTCCATAGATCTTTCCATCTGATTGGCTCTATCTTCTCTACTCGATCTAGTAGCCTCAAAATCGTCAGCAACTTCATAACCATCCCTAGTTCCAAGGTTCCTCAATATACCATCTATATCTCTCATAATCTCAGTGACCATCTTATTCTTCATTGTCACCATTTCAGATCTAACATCTGATCTGATCTTTTCTATTATCTTCATCTCCACAACATCAAAGAGATCTACGATCACCCTAGGGTCCAATCTTCTCAGAGGCATCTCCCAAGATCTTTGAAAACCCTCTGCAACAAATCCCAAACCCGACCACCTTGTGACAACCTCCAAGTTGTTTGGAAGTCAGATCGCAACCTACTACCTCGCATGAACAACTAGGTAGGGTTTCACAAGTCCAAGAACATGGATTTGCAACTCAGCTCAACCAGATCAACATTCACTCTAATACCACTTGACGCAATCAAGGATGGAGGATCCAAGAATGGACAGTCCAAACCTTGCAGCCAATACAACACATAGCGAAAATCACAATGCAACAACAAGATATAACAAGATTCAACTCTTTATTATCATCAAATGCCAATTACTTGCAACATGTTGAGCTGTAAGACCTTCTCGATTACACCCAAATACATCAGCAAATAAAAAAATATCACAAGATCAACTACTCCTAGCTAGCCCCTTGCTGACTTTGTTATTTTGCTTCTCCTTTTCCTCTCTACTATGCTACCCATACCCTCCTTTTATACAACATAGCCACAAGTTGACTTTACAAATAATAAATCATAAAACAACATCAGTCAGCTCCAAAAACTAATGACATAATGTGTTATCCTTTAAGTCATCTTGCAACAGTCATTAAATTGCCTAGGAGAAAGAACCAACCCATATTTAGGTCCTCACACATCCTAACGGTCGATCCACATCATGAGGAATGTGACCCAAATTAAATGCACATGTCGGCCAAGCAAAACAATCCAAATAAACTCATTGATGAACTAGACCTCTGAGTATGTCAAAAAATGAACCGAGGAACATAGAACAACAACCGAACCCACTCAGTAAAGAACACCAAAATTGAGACCGAGCTTGTCGATGAACCAAAATAGGAACTTTCACCGAGAACTCCAAAGCAACTACTGAGCACACATCCACCGAGCTCAATCATCGAGTAACTCCACATTCAGTCACTGAGTCCGTTGGTGAAGAAACACATCTTCCAACCGAGAACTACCACCAAATGACCGAGAGTCTTAGGTCTCCAACTGAGTTCACCACTTTAAACAATGAAAGCCAAAAACCAACTCCAATATATTTTTGGTTGACACAGAATTGCCAACTACCCAAGGATGCTCCTGCATCATATGGATATTTGGCCACATGTTGAGTGTTATCCATGTGTTATTGATTATCTGCATTTATATGCATTAATTGGCGTGATTGTATACATGCATTCCCTTGTATGTGTGATTCCTTGTTTGGGTTGCATGACTACCTCCGCGAGCATAGTGGGGTGGGTTAAAGGGTTCCACATGGCCAGGTGGCATGATCATCCATTGTTGGGGACCAACATACAGGTGATGGATTTGATTGAGAGATTCAATGTGATGTGAATTAAATATAGATATAAGGTTAGTTATCCACCTAAATTTGGATGTCTAGAGCATTTCCCCAATAGTGGTCATATTGAAGATGTCACTCTAGGTCAATGTGCTTGGTAACCTTTATAGCACTTGATTTGAGTGAAAGGAGAGGACAACACTAAATTTTCAATTCTCATTTTCAGTTTGAACCAATGGAAATTTAGGATTTTCTTGTTGTGGAAACACTTGAAAATGAATGATTGTGATTAAAGTTGTTTATTTCTCCATTCACATGTGATTGAATTTCAAAGGCTAAATTTGTGTGTTGTAATGATACCTAATTGCATTAAAAATCAAGAAATGTGTGAAAGAAAATAAAGGGAAAATGTTATGTTAAATGCATTAGACAAAATTTTAGTTATTGTAAATATTGTCATTGGAATAGAAAACATCCAATTATGATATCATTGGAATGTATATTGTATCTATTTCTTAACTATTGTATTGAAGTGTGAGAACTACCTTGAGGAGGTGTCATTTTACATTTTCCTCATGATTGAATGGTGAGTTGGGTGTGTTATGAATCTTTTTCTTTATTCCTTTTGTTCTTGGACATGTTTTAAAGTCCCTTATAAACATCTCATCTAGTGGGGAGTCTCCATTTTTGTGTTTGTTGGAGATAGGGTGTGGTTGTCTCTTTGTATCTCCTAATCATTTTTTATCATTTTGAAGTTTGTTTGTGTTGTGATCTTATTTTTTGTGATGTGGGCATTGGACCTCAATACTAGACCTAAAAAGGATCATCAATTTTATCTCTAGCCAAGACTATAACATACAGATAGAACTACAATACAAAGTGAGGAATGCAATCTCTAGCCTCAATGTGCCTTTGAGATACCTAAAAATAGTTGTGATAATGCCATTCTTAGGCACTTGTGTCCTATTTAGCCATTCTAGTCCATTAGTATCTCCTAATCATTTTTTATCATTTTGAAGTCTATTTGTGTTGCGATCTTATTTTTTGTGATGTGGGCATTGGACCTCGATACTAGACCTAAAAAGGATCATCAATTTTGTCTCTAGCCAAGACTATAACATATAGATAGAACTACAATACAAAGTGAGGAATGCAATCTCTAGCCTCAATGTGCCTTTGAGATACCTAAAAATAGTTGTGATAATGCCATTCTTAGGTACTTGTGTTCTATTTAGCCATTCTAGTCCATTAGTACATTGTAGTCCTCCATTTAGTTAGACAAGCACTTTTTACCATTTCCAAGGAAATTTTACATAAAAAAACTTGTTCCTCTTGGTCTTATGAGTGTTGCAATACCAACACTTGGTCAATACATGTTCCTAATTGGAATTGATTCCATCTTTTGCATTGGAAAGTGAGACCTTATACAAAAGAAACTAGTTGTCATTCTTGTTGATGGAGAGCTTGTACCTCCTAGAATTGCAACCATTGGTAAAGGTGTTCCCTTGTTTCTAGGAGTTTTTTATTTTCATGGACTGGAGTGGAGGTAGTTGACACCCTAATTCTCCATGTTTCAAAAACCATTGGTCATTCTAACTATTCAAAGTATGGCACGTCCTAGTTGTCCCACCTCCTGTGTAGGTTTCCCTTGGTGTTCAAAGTGTTATCAAGTGTGTCAAGTTATGGATTAGAGGTGGTTGGTTCCCTCATCCTACCCCTATGTTCATGAGAGAATCCAATACCAAGTTAGTTCTTGATCCTTATTGTGGTGTCATTCCATCCTCTCTAGCATCATGGAGATTTCATTCCACGATTAGTTTGTCTTCCATTTATGCCACTTTTCTTATAACAATAGTGAGGTCATTCATGTTGTTAGTGTCCTTGTGTCATCGTGATTGATATGACACATGCAATTTTATGTGTAATACAATATGTTATCGTTATATCTAGATGATGAAATCATTCTTGTGTGTTGCTTTTGGAAAGAAACTTTTTTTGTTCACTTGGCTATTATCATAGGTGTGGCTTGGAATATTATAAAAGTATTAGTTATAGATTACGATAGGGAGATAGTATGAATTTCATTGTTGGAATGTGTACTAATGGTGGATATGTAAGTAATAGTGTTGGATATTGATGGAATGCTAGAACAAATGAAGGAACTAGTAGGAATAATGACAAATGGAGTAAAACCTTTGGGTAAGGCCAAAGGGATTGAGGTTTAATAATGAAAGTACATGTGGTAACAATGGGGTTGATGGAAATGATAAGAATAGGGTTAGAAGAGAAAAGTAATTTAGATGCACCATTAGAAAGACTAATTCAAGATCCAAGATCTTGTAGAACTTCTGTGTCAAGATGACATCCTACTAACATGACATAAAATACATACTAACTTGCTATAATACCATTATCAAGACTTGATGAATAAGTTGAGTTTCTTGTTGGGCCATATTTGCATCATGATCATTAACCTCTTGGTTACCTAAGTTGTCTTTAATATGGCCACTACCAAAGATGAGTCGCCAAAATAGTAACAACAGAGTTATCTCCAATTTTAAAAAATTGAAGAAATTAAAATCTTAAAGCAAGTAGAAAACACAAATAATAAAGTTAATGTTAAGGGTAAGGAAGTTGCATGATAAATAGTAAGTATAAATACACTTCAAACCCTAATAAAACCTTATATCAATGATGCATACGGAACTAAAGGGAAGCTCAAATCCAAAAACATAATGTAAAAGTTAAAATGGCTTATCTAAAAACACTAATATAATACAAAACCCTTAAAAGAAAGTTAATTTGTGTAAGATTAGATGAGGTTTAAAAGAAGTAAAGGGCAATCAACTTTCAAACTTCCTTCATCTTAACCAATCTAATAAACAAAATGTGATCAATTAAACATGGTCAATCTAGATTAACTAATTATAATAGATAATTGATAATTTGGTAGTGTACTCACTATTCTAGGAAATCTAAATGTAATAATTAGGATATTTAACTCTATGACCAAAGAATGAATGCCTTTGTAAAAAAATGTTGGTATTACGCTGATAAATGCTCAAATATCGAACTCTATATCAATGGTGTGTCCCAATGTCTATGCTACACGTGCTTTGACATAAAAATAAAGTCTTCAAATTTAAGATGAAGTCACAACCACAAATTAATATTTTAATTTCAAAACATCTTTTATGTTGGCATCAAGCTGATATATGCTTAAAAATGATCTCTATATTAATTATGTGCCTCAATGTCTATGCTAGACATGTACTTAAGAACAAATCTTCAAATTTAAGATAAAGTCACAACCACAAATTAATCTTTTCAAACTCAAAACATCTTTTTAAGTTAAAAACTTAGTGAGCGTTTCCTATTCTCTTCTAAAAGATCTAGGATTGTATTAGTATTTATAAATACCTTATATGGTTATTTGTTACATAAAGACAATTCTAGATCAACTTCCCAAAAGTGAACAAGGATAAAAAACTATGGATAAGGCTCATACACATTTCTTACTTCTTGCTAGTGCAGCAAGTCAAAATGTGTTGCTCTTAACTGCTTTCAATGCTCTAGCATGAAAGGTTTCCAAACAATGTGTTGGTGTGGATGACTAAGATGAATGCACTAAATGTCTTCAAATTTTAAATTTCCCAAAAGAATTGGGACAAGTCTGCAACATAAATATATTAGTGTAGGCCAATGATCAAACCAAGGTGGATAATGAATAAATAAAGGTAAGTGCATAGATGGATGTAATAAATGGGTTGGGAAGACAAATGTATAGATTAGTCTTAAGCTAGATGCATTGATATCTGACGTTGCACACAATTGTGGCACATCCTGATATTTACTCAGAATGGGCACAAAAGTCAATGTAAGAAAATATCAAATGCCAAAAGAGAAAACCCTAAATTTTGAAGCACCTTAAAAATCCTATGAATGATATTTGCTTCGACAATTACATCAAAAAAAACTAGGGTCGAAAGAATTAGCATCCGTACCCAAAACGTAATTTAAATCAGGCCTGTTTTCAAACTGTATGTAAGAGCCAAAACTACATTTGCCAATCCAAACAAAGATTGCACGCAAATATTGTAACAAGCCCAAAATAATATATTAAAAATGCACACACAGACATACTAATAGAATTGAAAAACTGGAAAATATATTACAATCCGAACTGTTGAGACAGTTGGAAGAAAACTACCAAAATGTTATAAATAATAAACTACTAAAGATAACTAATAAATAAAATATCCCGTTTATCCCGTAGGATTAGTTATCATTCCCCCCTTAATCTGAAGGGATATCTGTCATGCCAAGGAGCATTCTGAATCGCTCAAATTTGACACGACCAAGTGCTTTGGTGAAGATATCAGCGATTTGGGCTTCGGTAGAACAATGTTGCAGCTATATGGTTTTGGCTTCAACATGATGTCGAATCAAGTGATATTTGGTGTTGATATGCTTGATTCTGTCATGAAATCTAGGATTCTTGGCCAATTGTATTGCAGAATTGTTATCAACAAATAAAGGTGTTGAAGTCATTTGTTTCTCCCCCAAATCATCAAGGATTTTCCTTAGCCATACAATTTCTTTTGTGACTTGAGCTGCTGCTACATATTCTGCTTCGGTTGTAGAGTTAGCAGGAACTGTTTGTTTCTTAAATCTCCATGTGATAGCAGCTGATCCCATAATCATCAAATAACCTGAAGTAGATACTCCATTCTCTTTGTCACCATCAAAATCTGAATCTGAATAGCCAGTAAGATGGAAATTAGAAACCTTTGAATATTTTATACCAAGAGTCTGAGTCCCTTTTAAATATTTCAAAACGCGTTGTGTTGCAACCCAATGTCCTTCACATGGTTTATGCATAAATCTAGACAAAATACCCACTGCATAGGTAATGTCTAGACGAGTAGTGGTGACATAAATCAAACTTCCATCAAGCTGCCTATACTTGGTTGGATCTTCAAAATCATTTCCTTCATTGGAAGAAATATTCAAATTTTGCTCCATTGGAGTGGAAACAGAATTACAATTTTCCATGCCAAATCTGCATAATAACTCTCCAATATATTTCTTCTGAGAAATAAAAATAAACTTAGGATTTTGAATAACTTCAATACCTAAGTAATAATGCAGTAACCCTAAGTCGGTCATATCAAAAACCTTCTTCAACTCTCTTTTAATAGATGTAATATAATCATCATTATTTCCTATGATGAGAAGATCATCAACATATACAACTAGATATACAACTGATCTACCAATTTTCTTGACAAAGAGAGTTGCATCATCTAGATGAAAGTGCTTGTAATTTAGTTTCAGAAGGTGCTCGGTTAATTTTTCATACCAAACACGTGGTGCTTTCTTCAAACCATACAAAGATTTTTATCAATTTACATACCTTTTGTTCCTGACCTTTGATAACAAAACCTTTAGGTTGCAACATATAAACATCTTCTTTTAAATCCTCATTCAAATAGGTTGTCTTAACATCCATATGATGTATATTCCATCTTTTTTGTGCTGCTAAAGAAAACAAAGCTCAAATAGTGCCCCATTTTGTTGTAGGAGCAAATGTTTCAGTGTAATCAACACCTTCTTTCTGAGCATATCCCTTTGCTACAAGTCTTGCTTTGTGCTTGTCAAGAGATCCATCAGCTTTATATTTGTTTTTAAATACCCACTTGCAGCCAATAGGTTTGGTTCCAATTGGAGGATCCACCAACCTCCAAGTTCCATTTTTTATGAGAGCATCATACTCTCTTTGCATTGCACTTTTCCATGCATCGCTAGCTATTGCTTCTTGAAATGAAGAAGGTTCATCAACAGTAGAAAAATTTAATTCAAAATCATCATACCTTTTTGGAATTGTCTTGGGCCATAGTGATCTACGGACTGGTTGTTCTGATGTTTTCTCAATATCAAGAGCCTTTGAATCAAAATCTTCACTAGCTGGTTCACATTCTTTTGCAACAAGTTTTTCAGAAACTGGTTCACATTCATTTTTAGCATGTTCTTCACAAGAAATTTCAGATTCATTAGACTCTTTCACATTCTCTACCACTTCCAGAGATTGATCTAGAAGAGGAATCCCCCCTGCAAGAGGTGGAAGTGCATTATCTCATTCATGATAGAATTTTTTTGAATGAAATCAATCAAGATGAGCAAGTTGTTTATTAATAGTGGAGGCATCTTTTCCAATTTCCAAAAATATAACATCTCAAGAAATAACAAACTTTTTATTTTCCTCATCATATAGACGATAAGCTTTAGAAGTAGTAGAATATTCCAGAAAAATGCATTTCCTACTCCTAGCTTCCAATTTATTTCTTATCTGTTCAGGAATTAAAGCATAGCAGGGGGAACCAAAAACCCTAAAATGCTTCACTTGGGGAAGACGACCATGCCACATTTCATAAGGAGATTTATTTTCTAGTGCCGCAGACGGACTTCTATTTTTTATGTAGACAGCACAAAGAACCGCTTCTCCCCAAAATATAAATTTAACATTTTGAAAAAACATCATAGATCTAACCATATTCAATAGGGTTCTATTCATACGTTCTGCCACACCGTTCTGTTGTGGATTATAAGGAACAGTGGTTTGATGCTTTATACCATTGTCCTGCAGATATTTTTTAAAATCTTTAGAAGTGTACTCTCCACCATTATCACTTTTAAGAGTTCCAATATTGAGTTGAGTTTCATTTTTAATCCACAAATGAAAATTTTTAAAGGTATCAAAAGCTTGAGATTTTTCCTTTAATAAATAAACCCAACACATCCTAGTATAGTCATCAATAAAAGTCATTATATATTTATTTCCATTTGTTGATGGAATAGGCATAGGCCCACACAAATCTGAGTGAATGAGAGCTAGCTTTCTAGAAGCTCGAAACATAGAATCATGAAAAGGTTGTTTACTGTGTTTGCCTAAAATGCAAGCATCACATTGAGAAATTTGTTTCGGAATAGTGGGAAGCCCTTGAACTCCTTTTTGTTTCATGATCTTGAAACTATCATAGCTAATGTGGCCAAATCTTGCATGCCATAACAAACTAGAAGACAAGGTACCACTATGCTGAGAGAAATTTGTAATATTCTGAGAATGTGATGAAGTACCTTTCAAATGTAAAAGTGTTCCAACTTCTACCCCGGTCATAACAATAACAGAATCAACAGACCGTCTAATCTCAATGATGTCATCAAACATATGCATTGAATGACCTTGCTGTCTAATATTCACAAGGGATATCAAATTTCTCTTCAACTGTGGAAGATAAAGAACATTAGAAAGTATGTAATAAGCAAGACCTGGTAATTTAAGTCTAACAAAACCAATCCTTGAAGGTTGTAAATCAAATTTGTCAGCAAAATATACTACTTCATCCACTTGATCATTGAATGTCTTAAAAAAATCTCTTCTAAATGTCATATGGCATGTGGCTCCAGTATCTAACAACCAAGTATCCAACATTACAATGTGCTACAACATAGTGTGCAGATTCAGGAGGGTTACCTTTGTCTAGGGGCTTTTCCTTCTTATCACAAATCTTCTCCCAAGGAGTTCGACAAAGGTTATGACCCATTTTTCCACATCTATAGCATTGCATAGATTGCTCGTCTCTCGATTGGATGTCTATGTTGATAATCTTTGTGCTGGTGGTGTGACTGAGAATGTTGGCTGCCACCTCTACCACTAAATTGTCTTCTCCCATGACCTCTATTGCTAGTGTCGTGTCTAGAAAAATTATCTTTAGATGTCTGCCCCTGCTGTGCAAGACATAAAATCTCAGCATTTGAAACTGATGCTTTCTTCCCAAAGGCTTTTTTTCTCTCTGCAATTTTTTCCACAAGTTTATCAAATGTTATATCCTTCATTTTCTCACTAGCTTGAAGAGACTCAAGATAGTGCGAATAGGTAGGATAAAGAGCTTTAATAAAAGCAGTGAGTTGAAGATCAATTTTTACACCCGTAACTTCAATATCATGAAATAATGCCCTAATTTCAAAAGCCACCTTCATTGGATCATTATCTTTCAACTCTAAATTAAATAACTTCATTAACAACCGAATGATTTCAAGTTCTCAATGTGAATCATACAGATCTTTGAGTTTCTTTAATGCTGCAAATGCATTTTTACAAGAGATTATATGTCTACTTACCTCTTCACTAATTGAGGCGGCAATCAAGGCATAAGCTTTTTTATCTTCTCTTCCAAATGATAAGTTCTTTTTGATCTGTAGGTTGTTCTAACTCTTTTGCACTAGCATCTTTGCTTTCACAAATATCATCCCACAAATCATTAAAAATAAAAGTATTTTTAACTTTTCGAAACCATTCATGATAATTCTCTTTCCCAGAAAGAACGATTCCAACAATTGAAATTAAAGAATGCATTGGAATATAGTATGCAATCTAAAATCTATTTTGTATTCTATAATATATGGAAGAAAACCATTTACTTCACAATAAAAAATTAAAACTCCAAAGCCTGTAATTTTTTTGTTTTTCTACAGGTTCTACAACTTGGCTCTGATACCACTGTAACAGGCCCAAAATAATATATTAAAAATGCGCACACAGACATACTGTTGAGACAATTGGAAGAAAACTACCAAAACGTTATAAATAATAAATTACTAAAAACTACTAAAGATAACTAATAAATAAAATATCCCGTTTATCCCGTAGGATTAGTTATCAAATATGATATTAGTCACCAATACGTATAACAATTATCTAAAATTCTATAGGGAAAGTCATAAATCAAAATTGGCTGAATCACTACAATGCAAAGGCTAGTTGACAAGTTTCTGCAGAAGTAATCCTTGTTTTGAAACAAATTATACACAAATTTCTGCAGAAGTAATCCTTGTTTTGAAACAAATTATATTACTTGTTTTGAAACAAATTATACTTTCTGTTGATGGAAATTGTTACCTTGCTTGAATTATATACAACAGAAGGTTTTGTTAGGAATATAGATAAGAGATTCGAGTAGTACACTATCCATTTCCAATTTTCCCATTTAAAAGAATCGCAGGGATGGTGGTGGTGCCCTAAGCAGTAGGCTATCCTTGGTATACACTGTACAATCCTAATTGCCATAACGATGGCGAATCATTTACTTACAATAATTTGTAACGAGCTCAAAAATCAATGAATCAGTACATTTATGATGTCAGTGTTGTAATTTGTGAACTTTTCTTATACAAGCGCCTCATCTCCTCCCTGTATTCAATCAAGGATGTATCTGATATTGATGGGGTTAGTTCCACTAGATCCCCCATTTTAAGCTTCTGATTGAGGTTGCTGACAGGTTTTTGGTTAACCCTCGGTCTCAGTTCCTCTTTAATCGGTGCCTCATAGTTCAGTTTGTCAAGCAGCTGCTTGACAGTTATATTAGGAGGTTGTTCTTGCACAGTCATCTGCATCACACCATACAAAGAATCCCTCATTTCTTAGTATTCGCCTATTCTAGAAATATCAAACAGAAGACTACAATAAACGCTTTTCCTCAGCATATTAAAAAGAAAGAAACCTTATACAGAGTGACCAAAGTAGGGCAGTAAACTCAAAAAGTGCAACAAATAACAATTTCATCTCAAAGCCAGAAGAAGACAATAAGCTAAGAGCACACAAAAGGTTCAAGCTAAAAAAAGATACCACATACAGTAAAACAAAGAAGTAAAATAAGAAAGAATAATACTTCACTCACTTTATCATCTTCCAACACAATCACGAAAAGATTCTCTTCAGTGCAAAATGGTAATTCACAGAACTTATCCATGTGTGGCCAACCATCCCTGTGAGAAGGGAAAGGGCAAGGTGGTCTCAAGCCTGAATCCTGGGAAGAAAGTCTCAACTTAGTGTCCATCATCTCACTGAGCACCCATCTTGCCCATTCCACCATTTGAATAATTGATGAAGAGTGTTCTGCTTCACCCTCCTTATATCGCCAATGTGCTGCGACTCCAAACTCAGCTTGCTGATGCATTTCCCTAGTCCGTATTTGTATTTCCAGGGGAAGACCATCCTCACCCCAAACAACAGTGTGCAAAGACTGATACCTAAGGTATTATTGAAACAACCAATCTGTGTCAGGAAGCATCTTATAGAAGTTCACACCACTCAGCTTCAATCAACCCAATGATTATCTTATGCCAGATAACAATAACTAGCTTACCCATTAGGTTTTGGTCGAGCAATGTAATCTTTAGACTCCCCTGGGACACCTTGCCACAAATGATGAACAATACACTGTGCATCATAGCAATCTTTCTCATTTAAGACAATAAGCCGAAGCCCACAAAGGTCATTGATTTCATCAATCTTCTGCTTCTTCCTGACAAATACAAATGAAACCTGTATTAATGAGACTTGGAACATCAGAGGGATGAAATATATATATATAAGCGCGGAGTGTGTTAATACTAAGGAATGCAGAAAGCATACTTCAACATCTTTCGGTAAATGCTGTACAAGCTCTTAGGTCTTCCATATAGATTATAAAAAGACATTTTTTTCTCCAGAGAATCATCCAATTTTTCAATTGCAGACATGATAGTTGCTTCTCTTGGACCTTTAGCAAGTCTGGCAGAGAGTTCTTGGTATTTGTGTGGATTGAGATACTTGAAACAAAGGTCTTCTAATTCAGCTTTCCAGCTCCAAATTCCAAGTCGGTTGGCTAAGGGAGCAAAAATCTCTAGTGTCTCTTTTGCAATTCGCTGTTGTTTTGGAAGACTCAAAGCACCTAAAGTCCTCATATTATGCAATCTATCTGCCAACTTGATCAATACTACCCTTACATCCATCATTGCAAGAAACATTGTATGAAGGCGGTCTGCTTCAACACTATTGCTTGCTGTGTTGTTGTCACGGGCAAACTGACTGATCAAACTTAATCTAGATACCTGAGAATAATAAAAACTTGACATTAAATGGTGAATCATGAGTCTGTTGAATTAAAAACTTATGATACCAGCAACCAAGATACCCAGACCTAACAAAACAATTGATTCGCAAGGGAAACTCATATGGAAGCCCTAAGTGCAAACATAAAAATCATCCACATCTAAACAATTAAAGAAGCTACATAGGGCATGCAAGAAATAGTGAAGTATTTTGTGACTGAAAGACATACCCCTTGCACCAAATCTGCAACATCTTTTCCAAAGATGCCAAATAAATGACTGTAGTCCATAGAAGTGTCATCCAGTGTATCATGGAGCAATCCAGCTATAATTACATTCTCACGAGATCCAATCATTGCAAGAAAAATTGATGTCTCCACACAGTGTCTTAGGTATGGATCACCACTAGCCCGCACCTGCATGCAAAAAGGCATAGATCTAGTTTTTAATAAATTGAACAATTAGGAAAATATAAATAAAATGCAGGAACTAAAATTTGGGATCAAATAGCGATTTGAAAAATACTATTGAAATGTTATAAGGCCCATTCTGTCAGATGAACCACATTGATGGCAAAGTAATTCAAATATGCACATTCCTAATGTTCTAAATGTTTTCATTTTGACAAATTTTTGACATCATTATAGGTAGAAAAACAAACAGGACATTTTGATTTTATCATCATAGCCAGGAGCAAGATCTAAAATTAAAATTCACTGCACAAGGTTGCTCTTTACTCAATCATATCATTAGAGTTAAAATTGATTGAATCAAGTAAACATATAACATTTTAATACCTAACACTTTTTGGAACCGGAAAACATATGACCTGATTTTTTTTTATATGAGACCATTTTGCACAGAGAGTTTCACGTTAGCCTGATCCTACTCAAATTCAATGACTATTCTCTGCCAAACAATATACATGTACGATCAACATCATAGTTGTTTAAGTCAATATAAAAGTTCTATTGTCAAAACATATCATGAGAACTTACCACCTGAACATGTCAATCTGATTAAAGTTTGCTATTGCTATCATACAGTTGGCTCCAGGATGTAAATTTGAACAATCATTTCATCAAATTTCCCAATATTTGCAACAGGCCTCATTTCTTGAGTTTGCCTTCCAGATCATCTGGGTTGCCAGGACTTGCACACAATTTTGAAGGCCCTTAAGCCAGGAACTCATTCAGAGAGTTGTGTTCAGTCTTCCATCATCTAATACTTCAGAGACCAGCGTACAACTTGAACCCAGTAAAAGATGTACACTGCAGATGGAAGGCAGAAGGCAAGGAATACACCTTGACATCTACAGATGCCCGAGGCTCCTACTACAGAAAAAAATAAATGATTACTCGTAAGGCTTCAAGATTTAAAATTCAAAATACCTTACACGAACAGTTTCTCACTCTCAAAGGAAAAGAAGTTTCGAGAGTCTGAGACAGGTCTGCATGACTGCGATGAATAGGAAGAGAGCATACTATGAAAAAGAAAATCCAAGTTGAGTTAACATGGCTTTGTAAGAGAATTGGTTATACAGCAGGTGCCAGCAGAATGAAACAATCTCACTTTGACTCAATCTCGAGGAATGCTAAATTTTGACTTCTAGACTCTCAAAATGTGAATTTAATTTAACTTCTAAAACTTTCAATTTGAATGTGTAATAATATCAAACACTTCTCGTAGCCAAATTCAAAAAAGTGGCACACCTGAACACAGGACCCTAGTAACTATCGTTAAGAGCTTCCTATAGTACCTGCACTTCATACGATATGATAAATCAGGTTAACTTTAGATTGATTTATTTTGGTCTGACTGACTATAAGACCCGGTCTCAAATGATCTTTTCCATTTTCTGTCTGGCTGTTTACATTTATTTTGACTAACTTCATTGTCTTAAAAGTTCTGTTTGACCCACAATCAGCTGAGGCATATTTTCTGGTCTCTCAAGTAAATCCGCTCATCTTATTGAAGCTACTCAGCCGCACTTCCTCTTCAACAATTAGTGTCATTTCCAGTAACTCCAATCAACTATGATTTAGGGACTGCATGCATTCAGAATTCTTAACAGCTACAGCTAGACACTTCTTCATAGCAAATTGCATAGATACAGAAGCTAGATCGGTAATTTTGGCCAATATGTGTGGAACAGATGACAAAGTGGTTGATCTCTCCTCTATTTCTATTCAATTTCTCCTGAGACTCCATCTAATTACACATTGAACTCAAAAGCTTCTGGATTAAAACTGTGTAGGGGCTCTCTGTATCAATGCTTCAGATCACACTTTGTCATATCTCATCAGGATAAGGAGAGCAAAATAGATTGCACACTCTCTGATTTCATTACACATTATAGTCTCAGTGTAAACACAAAATTGAATTCAAGTAAAACCCCCAAAGTTGGAAAGCTCTCCTAATTGAACTCTAGCATGGCTTTTATAGTCTGCCACCTAAACAGACAGGCAATAATATTGAAGATGTTTTAGAACATCAGAAAGGTTATTTTGCATTAGGACACATAGATCCTAAGACGCCTTCCATGGACCTAAATAATTAGTTCTTTACTGAATTAAGTCAGATTCATTATTAATTGACGACAGATAACAGAGAAAAAATCCAATTTATAGATTTAAAAATAAAATCTTTGGGGTGTTAACAAGGCACACTGAATCCAGAAAATCATAAATCTAAGAAATGCCCAACAGTAAAACTAGAACAATCTAATTTACAGACCTGTTTCATTTACTATAATGAATCCAAAGCCAAACCTAAAGGTGTATTCCATTTATTACAAATTAGAGAACTCTTAAAGGGGAGAAAGAAACATCCAAAAAAAAATTACACACACCTGGCCTCGGTGTGCTTTCTCGGCATAATGAAAGGCTTTAACAACAGAATCCTCCTTAAAAGCCTGGTGCTGCGCCTGTGCTTCATGAAGAATTTCCTCTGCGTAAGGCTGTAAATCATCTGTAATAAACGTCCCTTCAAGATTGAAAGTGAATTCTTGATCATCCACAGGAACACAGGGACTTAGAGCGCTCCGTAGGAAAAAATTAGCGTCCCTGCTGATCCTAAGCACCTCCAATTTGCTTGAATTTTGCTGCACATATAATTCGAAGGCATAATTTTGATGGTGATGACTGAAAGAAACCGGCTTAAATCTGTGCGATCTTCCAGGCGGGGAAGTTGTGCTGCTGCAGGGCATAGGGGACTGAAGCACCGACACGGGGCTTTGCTCTCTGAGCTTGAGTGAAGAATAAGTGTACTGTGAATCAATATCCGTGTGTGCAGAATGGCGGCGGGTTTCAAGCCCTAGACCTTCAGTTAAGCACCCTCGGATGTTTGTGCTTGCAAAAAGGCTCGACAGCCCTCCGACTATTGTCGCCTTTTTCTGAAAATCATCTGAACAGGATGAATTTGTATGACAGTGAGGGTGCGGTGGACTGTACAGGGCGGCAGCCATGAACAATTCAAGCAAATTCAGAGAAAAAAATGTATCCTTGTTAATTCCTTATTAAGTAGCAAAAAAATTTGTTTGATCGCTTATATGGTACTGCTGGATCTGAATACAAACGAAACCACGCTATCCAATTTTGCTTCTTCAAAAAGATTTTATCGCTACAAAGTACCAGCTGACAAGCTTTGCTTTACCAAAAGAGTTTCTTTGTGCCAAAACCCGGTATTGTTTTCCGTTTGGTTTGATACAATCAGGACATATTCCCTTCCTGTATTTTAAGCTTCAGATCCACTTCATTGTTATATATATATACAAACACTGGGTATACCTCTCCTACCTCCAGAAGACCGGGATTTGTCTCATCTAGTTTCAACTCATTAACATATATATACTCACTGTGTATACGTCAAAGAGAAGGCCAAAAAACGTCTCGCCTAGATTCATTTCATTGACATGTATACACTGCGTATACTTCCTACCTTTAAAGTAAAACCCCTAATTTTGGTATCCCTAACAGGCCTATATACATTGTATATACATCCGGCCGGCAAGTTTTAAGCCTCGAATCACCACTTTACGCTAATAAGATACGTATACGTCCGGGTAGGCAGGCAGATTATGTTACAATAAGTAAAACGCCTAATCCCGGTATACAAATGACAGACTTATATACACTGTGTATACATCCGGCCAGCAAGTCTAAGTCTCTAAATAACATATATACAATACGTATATACGTCCGGAAAGTGCAGGTTATATTAAACAATCACGATAAACCTGATTGAAGCAAACGTATTTTGCAAACATCCGCAACAGCAAATTACGCTCTCCACTGTGTATACACGCTCTCCAGTCTCTGTTCACTGTATATACACACTGCGTATACGTCCAAAATGTAGTAACCAGTCAAAACTCGGAGATATACAATGCGTATACGCCCAAACTGCGAACCGATAATTTTTTTTTGAAAAACAAAACCGGCGAATGCGTGGAAGCACAGATCTGAACATTCTTGAAACACACGCATAAAGTTCCTCTTGCTTAAACAAGAAGCAACTTTTAACGGCGCACCGTCAAAAAGATATTTGAGTTGAACCCAGAAAACAGGATCTCCAAAGACGTGCACGACAATTAAAGTGGCAGATATTCTACGTCTTGGATTTTGCCACGTGTCCAGGGTCTTTATCTGTTGTCTATTTCGGGCTTCGTTTACAAGCCACCCGCCCACCTGTCGTCTTAACCTCTTCTTGTGCTACCTGGCACCGTTCGATGCGAGATACGTGGCGAGGATCTGTTGACTCCTTGGTCCTTGGAAATAATATTTAATGAAGCAGATAAGGTGTACTGTTTTTCAGATAAGATCGGTATTTAAAAACTATTAACAAGAAAATTAAAATAATATTTGCCCGTACTAATTTTGAAGGTTTAAATAAGTTTTATATTAACGTTGAGGACGACCTTATTGTTGAGCATTAAATAATGCGTAAATCAGTACTTTTTTATTAGTTTTATTTTTTTTTAAATAGGATTTAATTCGAAGTTGCTCTGGAAGTTTCGTTAAGGTCTTATAAACATGTCATAATGCAATTAATTAGAAGTTGTTCTAGAAGGTATCATTAAAAGGTATCATTAAGGTATCATACATCTGTCATAAGGAATTTGAATAATTTATTAAAAGATTATTAAAAAATTATGATGTTGAATTTTAATATAATGTTAGTCAATTGGTTGTGTTCATGAAAGTTTTTAGGTTTGATTGTGTAAATTATTTTACTATTAATGTTTAGGATCACATTACATGATTTCTCGTCAAGAAGCAAGAAAGTAATTTGGCTCAAGTTTGATTTTTAGATGAATTTGAGAGACGTGTTTCCATCAAATATATGATTTGAGAAAAAAAAATTAGTGATTTACATTGCGAATCTAAAATAAATAAGTAAAATAATTTTCTATTAAATAATTTATAATATATAATTAAACATTATTAAATAGAAATCATATTATGACTAAATGACCTTTCAATTTTACTATTCTATTTTTATTAAATTGATTGAATGTGGATTGATATTGATTAAAAATATTTATATAAACTATTATAAAATATAGATCAATCAAAATTGATTGAAAAATTGTCAATGGTTTGGGTCTACTAATGAAATTGTTTGGTTCTAGGTGAGTCCACCAAGAATCAAGTCTTGTTGAGTGAAAAGAAAAAAAATTGATTGAAAAATTAATAAAATATTATGTAAACAATAATTACAAATAAGATAATTTTTTAAATTCAATTTTAATATTAATATTTATTTAACATATTATTTAAAATATATATTTATATATATTAAAAACTAATTTAATATAAAACATTTTAATATTATTATTAATTTTTTTAAGCGAGCGACAAAGACTTCATGGTTGAGAATAGAATAATAGATGAAAGACGGCATATTCCCTAGAAATTTTAGTAAGGTCTAATAAACGGCATCCAAAAAATGTATTGACAAGGATAACTAATAAAATTGATTTATTATGATTTTCATTAATAAATATGGCATGTAGATAATGTATTTAAAAGAAATTAAAAAAATTGTTTTATAATTTATCAATTTCAATAGAATTATTTATTTGTAAAAATAGTTCATAAGAATAATTATTTTTAAAAACAACGTACAATCTAATTTTAAAATAAATAAATGTACACTAAAAATAAATTAATTTTAAAGTTTAAAAAACAAATTAATTTATAAATAAAAAAAAAATTGATTTTTTTTTTATATATAAATGAAGTATTTATAAGGATAAAAGCTATTAATAGGTAGTTGGGAAAATTAAGACTACTAATAATTACAATTCACCTACTTAACATTTGAAAGAAAGATACAATATAAAACTATTTTATAAACTAAAGAACTACTTCACTTTGATAAAACCTACTTCACTTTGACAAAACTTCTTGTTAAACTAAAGTTTCAAAACTTGTCATTTAATTTGCTTAAGTTAATTCATGACATTTACATTCTTCTTGCATAATACTTGAAGTTGCAACAAAACAAAAGTCGCAAGTACGATATGACAATTATTAGAAGACATAGCAACACATCTATTTTTCCATATATACTTTAAAATGGCTAGTTTGATCAATTGATAAGTAGGAGACATTTTCCATAGCAAGTCAATTTGTGATATTGCTATCAGGGTTCTATGAGCATCACCTAGATGCAATGAGTGCTAAGTGTTCCATTCATTCTCATGAGAGATGGGTTCATGTGAACCACTACTCATGAAACATGGGTCAATAAGTTTGACTCAAAAAACTACACAGTTGAATCCTGATAGCAATATCACAATTTGACTTGATGTGGAAAATATCTCCTACTTATCAATTGATGAGCTTAAGGGGCTTTCTAATGAATGGTTCATAAGACACACCACTTGTTGAAGGTTTTGCAAATGAGGTTGCAAGCAAAGTGAGTTTAACCATGGAGGAAACTCTATAGTTAAGCGATCTCAAGTTGGAGTAGTACCAGGATGGGTGACCTCCCAGGAAGTCTCAATGCTTCACCTCTATGAGCATCACCTAGATGCAATGAGTGCTAAGTGTTCCATTCATTCTCATGAGAGATGGGTTCATGTGAACCACTACTCATGAAACATGGGTCAATGAGTTTGACTCAAAAAACTACACAGTTGAATCCTGATAGCAATATCACAATTTGACTTGATGTGGAAAATATCTTCTACTTCTCAATTGATGAGCTTAAGGGGCTTTCTAATGAATGGTTCATAAGACACACCACTTGTTGAAGGTTTTGCAAATGAGGTTGCAAGCAAAGTGAGTTTAACCATGGAGGAAACTCTATAGTTAAGCGCTCTCAAGTTGGAGTAGTACCGGGATGGGTGACCTCCCAGGAAGTCTCAATGCTTCACCTCTATGAGCATCACCTAGATGCAATGAGTGCTAAGTGTTCCATTCATTATCATGAGAGATGGGTTCATGTGAGTCACTACTCATGAAACATGGGTCAATGAGTTTGACTCAAAAAACTACACAGTTGAATCTTGATAGCAATATCACAATTTGACTTGTTGTGGAAAATATATCCTACTTATCAATTGATGAGCTTAAGGGGCTTTCAAATGGATGGTTCATAAGAAACAACACTTGTTGAAGGTTTTGCAAATGGGGTTGCAAGCATAGTGGGTTTAACCATGGAGGAAACTATGTAGTTAAGCGCACTTGAGCTAGAGTAGTACTAGGATGGGTGACCTCCCGAGAAGTCTATGTGCTTCACCTATATAAGCATCACTTAGATGCAATGAGTGATAAGTGTTCGATTCATTCTCATGAGAGATGGGTTCATGTGAACCACTACTCATGAAACATGGGTCAATGAGTTTGACTCAAAAACTACACAGTTGAATCCTGATAGCAATATCACAATAGTTTGATCAAATCAACAATCACATTGTTATGCATACCAAAACCAAAAATAGATTATCTATGATTCAACTCATGACAATTATTAGAAGATATAGGAAAATGTCTATTTTCCCATATATACTTTAAAATGACTAGTTTGATCAATTCAACAATCACATTGTTATGCATACAAAAATAAAAAATAGATTATCTATGATTCAACTCATGATAAATAAAAAATGGCAAGAAAGTTTCTAAACATAGAAGTCCATCACTTTGAAACATATATGCAATCTCAAAGGTGTACATGTGAGGTCCTACCCCGGCCCATCTTAGCTCGACAGTTGTTTTGACACTTGGTTTATCTTAATGATACATTGTTTAGAGACATTAGACTTATTTTGGATTATGACTTGCTATCATTAGACTAATGAGATAATTGTTATAGATTTATTCGATGATGATGTTAGTCGTACTCTTATATGCTCGTATTGGTTTCATGCTTACCTTATGATATATGAATTATGTATTCTGCATTTGTTACGTTATCTTACAGAATAGTAAATGCTCATAGTATAATGGTTCAATGATTAACTTAGGGTTACATGCTTATGTGAAAATTGAATTGATATTTTGATGCTTGAAGAATTAGGGTATAATGTGGATTATGTTATGATTCATGAAATGTAGTTTATTTATATTTATCGAGTTTAGATGTTATTATTTCACTTTCGATATGATTATTAATGCAAAGAGTTTGTGAGGTACTAACATCAGAATTGAGTGTGCAGGAATATGGCCATGGTTGTAAATTCGGGGAAACAAGGATGGATCTAAGTGCAATCAGTTTAAAACCAAGGTCAGCTCTAAGAAGAGAACGACCCCGTTGTAACATAATTTTATTCGTAAATGTGATGCATGTGTGTGTGTGGTTGTTATTGTTTGTAAATGCATTATTAGAAGTAAATTTTATTTTGTGAAAATATAAATGTAATATGTCCACTAAGCATGCCAAGTGTTTTATATGATGTGTACTTCTGTGAGGTGTCACTTGAAACCATTGTGATGAGATGGCGTGCTTGAGTGGAATATGGACCCCACCCTTTCTTTAGATTGGTCTTGTGTATTCCTTGGCTAGGTCAGTGGTTTAGGGAACCAAGATTTATGTTATCATATTCTATTTTCGGATGCAAGTTTAACTAGGATTTTTGAGGGGGTATGTGGAGTCCCAAGGTGTAGTTAAGGTTGGGTTTTAGTGCCCCAAATCTAGTACATGGGTTAGGGGGGCTTTTTTACCATTTCCACTTCCTTAGACCTCCATTTTGTCTCTCTAAATGGGCCATATTTGGTAATGACGAAAATGGTAATGTTCTCTAAGTTGCCTCACTTTCCCATATGTTGAATTTCATCTCATTTCTATAGCAAGGGCAAGTGTCATTTTATCTAGGATCTAGAAACCTAATTTGTTTTGGGAAGAGGGAATGAGAGAGGAATGTTTTGAGTGTCTTTAGGAGATAGAGGCTTAAGAATTAGGGACTTCATCATCTTGTCTATGCTAGATTTGTGGAGGGAGTGAGAGGACTAGAGAGAGATTTTCTAGTAGATTGGAGAAGGAAAGCAAGCTAGGAATCAAGGGAAGCTCTTCTTCAACCTTCCAATTTGTCATTGCTTAGGAGACAGGTTGGTGGCTCTACCATGTAATTGTTGTGTAGTTTCTTTGAGAAGATGAACTTGTGTGAATTTTGTGAATTGTAGTATCTTGTGTGTGAATCTTGTATTGAGTAGTTTCTTTGTGAGTTTATGACTTTGTTCTTGTTTTGTCATCTTGTTTTGCTTCATGTTTTTGGGTGTGCAAGTTTACTCCTCATCCTTGGGAGGATTTGAGGAGGACTTGGGGTGAAGGGCCTAGTTGGAAATTCTTTACGTATGAGAACTTGGATGTATGGGCATCCTTGAGGGCCTTTTTATGTTTGTTTGGGGGTCATAAAGGATGTGTTGATGCTCATGAATTTGAGTTGTATGTTTAAAAGGGCCTTGTGAAGGCAAGTGAGTAATATTGAAATTCTGGTTTGGTATAAGAAAGGTGTCTCCATATGAGAAGTTTCCACCTTCACCCATCTATGGATCCAATCTTGGAATCCTTTGTGCAAGCTTGGGAAGGGAGTTATTTGTGCTTGATTTGTTTCCAATTTGTGGTTGAATGTTAATGTATGTGTTGTTTGTTTGTAACCCGTCCAATTCATGTTTCCTTTAGCTCGGGGGTGGCCATGAAATGGCCTAGGCTGGGAGGTGAGCCTCCATGGTCATGTGGATGATGTTTTATGTTGCAGGTTTTGTTTCTTGGTGAAAGATGAAATTCAAGTTGAAGTTTCAAGATTAAGTTGAAAGAAAGAATTTTAAAGAAATGATCACTAGTGTATTGAGTATAAGTAATCTTTCTCTACTCATAATGTTCTCCAAGATATTGTATTTGTAATAATGAAGGCTGGAAATAAGGCTTATATGTTTTCCTCTTGAAAGAAGGTTCTATTACTAGTTGTATTTCAAAGTTATTCCTTAGTAAAATTATTGCTTCTTGAATAGTTAAATTATTGAATCTATAAATGTAATTTTAATTTAGCTTCCTTCATTTATGAACATGAAATGGATATGGTTCTAAAAATATTCAGTTGATATTTGTTCCAAAAATCCTGCATATTCTATAATTTTGTTTCAAAAAGTAAAATTCCTACAAATGCATATGATGATAAAATTACTTCTCATTTTACTTAAATTCTGTAATGTAATAAAAGTTTTAATGTTCAATTGTCATTTAAAGATTTTATATTTTACTGTATTAAACTGGGCATTTGGATATGAGTAAGAGTTTTGAATATGTTGTGTAATGTCCAGTGGATTTTGGGCATTACAATACAAAGGAGTTCAAGCATAAGCTACATAAAGAGAAAACTCTATAATATGTGAATCTACATATTTGAGAATTGAATCAACAATATCAAGTATCCATCGACCATTGTTCATCATGGAAGATTCAGGGAATGTTGGAGGATGATAAGGACTCGCCAGCTTATGTATGAGTTGTACCTCTCCCTAAGTGGTTTAGACATACGATTTCATGTTATTCCTATGTTTCTATTATTAAGCTTTTGATTTGAGTTTAATTATTGATTTATGTTAATTCATGTGATTCATCTATTCTTTAGTTGGTATAAGTGTAAGATCACCAAGTTGATGAGCAGAAAGGGGGGTATAAGTGGCCACACTCAAAATTTGAAGATACCAAAAGAACAAGAATTGTAGTACTTTGAATCTAGTTTCTTATAAACTACTAATATTTTAAAAAAAGAATGAAAATGATTGAGAGGGTCAAATCTTTCCCACACTTAAAAGTGTTATTTTTTTTAGCAAAACATAACATAGTGTCTAATGTGCAAGCCAAAAAAGTTATAGTTTCATTTAGTATTTGGAAAAACACTTTGGTAGAAAGATAGTGAAGGGTTAGTACTAGAAGTTGTGTATTTTTTTAGTAATTTTTAGTTAAGTATTTTCTTATGATTTTTTAAAGTGGGTGCATCTTGAAAATTAAATATTTGTTAATGCGACACAACTTGCACCAAAACAATCAAAAAATACAAAATAAAAATAAAAATTGTAAGAATGAAGTGTATAAAAATAATAGATGATTTATTTCAAATTTGGACAAATAGGTCAAAATTTATTAAAAAAATGGTACACGTCTCTGAGAGCTATTGAAATATTGGTAAAAAGAATTAAATAAATATGTCAGTGTTTTTTAAATCCAGTATAGATGAGAAGATGTGTGAAATTATGGTGGTAATTTTACAAATACCCACTTGATAATTTGTCATACAGATGAAGAGGGAGTTGAGAAACCAAATTGCAAGAAAAAAAACACACCAAAAGGAGGGAAATGAAGCTCCCAAGCCAAAAGCTTGTCATCCTAGTCTAAGTATAGGCCTAAATGTGTAAATGTTATTTGAAATAAAAACGTGTATATGTTTTTATGAGAACAAAACATGTATGCATTTTTCTGAAAAAGCATAACACATACATGTTATATAAACAAGAAAAATGTGCACACATTTCTCTAAATAAAACCTAGAGGAAAAACATATTGCATGACAAATTTTTAGTTCTTGAAAACACATACGCATTTTGAATGCTAGTTAATTTGTCCTCTCCATAGTATTTTTTCATCAAGATATATACATAAAATATAATATTTAAATATGAGTTATATCTTCTCTTTCTTTCTCTTTACTTTAAGTTATATTTTATGTATATATTGTCAGGATGTTTGAGAATGGTTTCATACCTCCAGGAGTCATAATATAGATTCTAGATTTTAGGAGATCTTATATTTTTTCAAACTTAGTCAAATTCTAGTAATCAATAGGCTCCTATCATCACTCACTTGTCATCGAGCTCTATCTTATGCTCTTTGTCTCCACCAACTCTAGACCTATTTATTTCCCTATCACTCTTCTTCTCCTCCTTCTCTACCTCTCTCTATATCACTCTCTCCTCTCTCTCTCTCCAAGAACTAGATCTTATAATTTTTTATACTTCTTCAAATTTCAATAATCACCAAGATCTTGTCATCATTCTCTCTATTTTTATTTCACACGCTTTGTCTTCCATGACCTCTAAATCTATCTCTCTCATTATAACTCCCTCTCTTTCCAAGCTATAAACCTCTCTTAGCCTTTAAGCTACTCTGTATCTCACCTTTCTTCTCTACCTACCTCACACACATTCCCTCTTCTCTATTTCTCTACATGCCTCTCCCTCTCTCCCTCCCTATTTTCCCCCCACCCTCCCATGTTCCATATACACTAATCCATCTTAGCCTTTCCCAATCTAATTATCTCTCCTCTCCCTCTTTCTACATACCTCTACCTCCTTTCCAACTTACCTTTATTTATCTATATAAATATCATTCTCTTCCTCTCTCTCACTCTTTGCCTCACTCATTTTCTCTTTATTTCTCTATACCTCACTCTCTTTGTCTCCCATAAAATTTACCTCTCTCTCTCTCTCTCTCTCTCTCTCTCTCTCATAATCAAGAAGTGTTTCCTTCACCCTCCAAGTTGGGAGGCCTAGGTGGTACAAAACTTGAAGGTCCTACCCTAGTTTATCATATAGGTGATTTTGCATCTATCTTTGATGCTCTAAGAGGATGCATAATGGCCCCACTTCCTTGAGATATATGTATCTTCTAAGATCGATGAGAGGTGGTATAACTACACACGCTCTGAGATTCTAGAACAACACTCTCATAGTGACCCCTCTAGCACTGCATCTCACTAACTTCTTCATACATCCTGTCAATACTATCATGAACCCCTATATCATGTACATTATCTGTGAATGTTCACACCTATGTCTATGCCTATCTAGCTCTAGCCTCTGTATCTTGCATCTCAGCCCTCATACTCTCCCTCTCTAGATCTATCTCCCTCTATATCCAGTCTATCCTCCCCTCCAAAGTGGTCACCCTTGAGGCATACCAATGGTGATGTGCCTTTTTCACTGTCTCTCTCTCTTCTACCTCAACAACCCTAACCTCTACCCATGTCACCCTCCCAAGGGATCCGTCTAACCTACTCTATAAGTCTCTTTAATATTGTCTCAAACTATCAACATCAACAATATCTATGTATAAAAAACTCCCCCTTACTAAAAATTGGATTGGAATATCCTATGTTGCCTCATCAAAACCATCCATGGCCACATCCATGATTCCAATGTCATCTTCACCCACCGCAATGTCTATCAATTCAACATCATCGCCTCCTATCACCTCCCTCATATCCTCATAACCACTAGAAGAGCTTGAATCACTACTTCTCCTAGTCTCATTGT
Organism: Chamaecyparis obtusa; assembly: GCA_027943335.1. NCBI lineage: Eukaryota > Viridiplantae > Streptophyta > Pinopsida > Cupressales > Cupressaceae > Chamaecyparis > Chamaecyparis obtusa. The sequence continues at coordinate 44,610 of BSBK01008196.1, forward strand.
CACTCTATGTCTCCTTGTAACATCTACATCATCATCTCCACCCCCTACTATTGTTGGTAAGATTGGGGCAACATAAGGAGAAACCATGGGGAAAATTGCAATAGTAACACCTCCTCCACCTCTATTGTCTCCATCATTTTCGTCTCCATCACCTCTACCCCCACCTCCTCCACCTCATCCTCCACCCCATCCTCCATCGTCTCCTCCATCTCTCCCATCCTATCCACCTCTCTGACCTCACCTCTCGTATATTCTCTTGGGTAGTCTGATATGTTAGGACATCTCTAATGAAATTAGTACACTTGGATCCATATAAGGAATGGGCCTATGAATAACCCACCATGCATCATACTCTATTGTAGTACCAACATCTTCTATCATTGATCACCAATTCCATCTCATAGGAGCTAAAGAACCAAATTGTGCCACTACTATCGCTATAGGGATCACTAGTCCCTAGCCTCTAACATCCATCACACACTTAGTACACCAATCAATCAAGTATCTCTCCTATTGAAAAAACTAGAGGTGGTCATCCTCATCATCACACATGGGGCATCCAATATAAGGTCTCCTTGTGAAGACCCTCAATGTGTCCAACAAATGTATCTAGTACCTCACGTAGCCCATATGTCTGTGAACCGCCACATCATAATAGTATACATATGGTTGTCTAGGTTGTATGACTAGTCTATCAAAAATTAGATAAAATACACCTATGAGCTTGAAGGACCACACTTGTAAAAGTGTGACTTCGCATCCCAAGCTTTGACCCCCATGGTATGCAATCTCATGTAAGTGGTTATATACAATGGCCAATACACATGGCCCCCAAGAAAACATTGTCCCTCTCAACCACATGTCCATCATGGTCTCTCCCCAACTAATAGGGAATCCATGAACTCTCTTGTCTAGAACTAAAACACCTCCCACAACTCCACAAAGCATGATGAAGTAAGGATCATAGCCAAACATGTCTACCTATATGATGTCATATCCACTTGCACCCAAATATGTCTACCTATATGATGTCGTATCCACTTGCACCCAAATCAATCAATCTTAAATCAATCTTCCACTTCATTGCTCAACTGATTTTCCACAAGATGAAACTACCATGCCAAAAGTTGTCATGCAACTTTGCAAAGTTACAAAAGTTGTCATGACAACTTTTTGCAACATGAACAATGTTGCACTTCATTGTGCCAACTTAACTCCAACTTTTTCAACATGACTCAAAATCATTCCTCAAACACAACTAACATCATTTTCACCCATACTAAGCAATTTGGAATCATTTTTCTCATTAGGCCCTATTTGGCCACCTTGACAACTTTTGGCCAAATAATGACAACTTTTTGCCAAACTCACATTGCTTCACTCATTGACAAACTTACTCTAACACACTCCCTAGACCCCTCTAAGGTCTTTATTGCATCCATGACCTGGCTAGGGTCATTACAAGCCAAAATTTCATTGGGTTTCAAGCCAAACCCTAGGTGCTCCTACACTAGAGCCTAAGATATTGTACCTTATAATTTGCAACACCATTTCATCCCATGGATAAGGTAAATAATACTTGGTGAAACTAATTTTTGAGTTGTTTAAAACCTTTATCTTCCCCTTGAGAATGAACCCAATACATCTTCCTTGTTTATTTGGAACTTGTATATTTTTTCACTTCCATAGACATACCAATTTATTTTGAGCTATCGAATCCTCCTACACTTCCACTTCAAACCCATGCATTATGAGCACGCCCTAGATTTCTAACTATTGAGAATAATACACAAAAGGTAGGGTCACCCCGCTCACACGACTACCACCTTTGAAATGTCTTTCACAATATGGCTTTACTTAAATAATAAATTCATAAGGAATATGGTAATGAGTTTTTCCTCAACTCGTGCTCTTAGTTAACTAAGAAATTATCTAAGAAAATTGAAAGAAATGTTGTCTCTAAGAGCTATTGAAATATTGGTAAAAAGAATTAAATAAATATGTCAGTGTTTTTCAAATTCGGTATAGATGAGAAGATGTGTGAAATTATGGTGGTAATTTTACAAATACCCACTTGATAATTTGTCATACAAATGAAGAGGGAGTTGCGAAACCAAATTGAAAGAAAAAAACACACCAAAAGGAGGGAAATGAAGCTCCCAAGCAAAAAGCTTGTCATCCTAGTCTAAGTATAGGTCCAAATGTGTAAATGTTATTTGAAATAAAAACCCATATATGTTTTTATGAGAACAAAACATGTATGCATTTTTCTGAATAAGCATAACACATACATGCTATATTAAACAAGAAAAATGTGCACACATTTCTCTAAATAAAACCTAGAGGAAAAACATATTGCAAGATGAATTTTTAGTTCTTGAAAACACGTACACATTTTGAATGCTAGTTAGTTTGTCCTCTCCAGTATTTTTTCATCAAGATATATACATAAAATATAATATTTATATATGAGTTATATCTTCTCTTTCTTTCTCTTTTCTTATGCTTTTAGGTTATATTTTATGTATATATTGTCAGGATGTTTGAGAATGGTTTCATCACTCACTTGTCATCGAGCTCTATCTTATGCTCTTTGTCTCCACCAACTCTAAACCTATTTATTTCCCTATCACTCATATTCTCCTCCTTCTCTACTTCTCTCTTTATCACTCTCTCCTCTCTCTCTCTCCAAGATCTAGATCTTATAATTTTTCATACTTATTCAAATTTCAATAATCACCAAGATCTTGTCATCATTCTCTCTATTTTTATTTCACACGCTTTGTCTTCCATGACCTATAAATTTATCTCTCTCATTATAACTCCCTCTCTTTCCAAGCTATAAACCTCACTTAGCCTTCAAGCTACTATTTATCTCACCTTTCTTCTCTACCTACCTCACACACATTCCCTCTTCTCTATTTTTCTACATGCCTGTCCCTCTCTCCCTCCTTATTTTCCCCCCACCCTCCCATGTTCCATATACACTAATCCATCTCAGCCTTTCCCAATCTAATTATCTCCCCTCTCCCTCTTTCTACATACCTCTACCTCCTTCCCAACTTACCTTTATTTATCTATATAAATATCATTCTCTTCCTCTCTCTCACTCTTTGACTCACTCATTTTCTCTTTATTTCTCTCTACCTCACTCTCTTTGTCTCCCATAAAATTTACCTCTCTCTCTCTCTCTCTCTCTCTCTCTCTCTCTCTCTCTCTCTCTCTCTCTCTCTCTCTCTCTCTCTCTCTCTCAGAATCAAGAAGTGATGCCTTCACCCTCTAGTTTGGGAGGCCTAGGTGGTACAAAACTTGAAGGTCCTACCCTATTTTATCCTATAGGTGATTCTGCATCTATCTATGATTCTCTAAGAGGATGCACAATGGCCCCACTTCCTTGAGATCTATGTGTATTATAAGATCGATTAGAGGTGGTATAACTAGACACACTCTGAGATGCTAGAACAACACTCTCATAGTGACCCCTCCAGCACTGCATCTCCCTAACTACTTTATACATCATGTCAATACTATAATGAACCCCTATGTCATGTACATTGTCTATGAATGTTCGCACCTATGTCTATGCCTATCTAGCTTTAGCCTCTGTAGCTTGCATCTCATCCCTCATACTCTCCCTCTCTAGATCTATCTCCCTCTATATCCTGTATATCCTCCCCTCCAAAGTGGTCACCCTCGAGGCATACCAACGGTGATGTGCCTTTTTCGTTGTCTCTCTCTAATCTACCTCAACAACCCTAACCTCTACCTATGTCACCCTCCCAAGGGATCCATCTAGCCTACTCTGTAATTCTCTATAATATTGTCTCAAACTATCAACATCAGCAATATCTATGTCAAAAAAAATCCCCCTTACTAAAAATTGGATTGGAATATCCTATGTTGCCTCATCAAAACCATCCATGGCCATATCCATGATTCCAATGTCATCTTCACCCACCACAATGTCCATCAATTCAACATCATCCGCTCCTATAACCTCCCCCATATCCTCATAACCACTAGAAGAGCTTGAATCACTACTGCTCCTAGTCTCATTGTCACTCTCTGTCTCCTTGGAGCTTCTCCTTGTAACATCTACATCATCATCTCCACCCCCTACTATTGTTGGTAACATTGGGGAAACAAAAGGAGCAACCATGGGGAAAATTGCAATAGTAACACCTCCTCCACCCCTATTATCTCCATTGTTGTCGTCTCCATCACCTCTACCCCCCACCTCCTCCACCTCATCCTCCACCCCATCCTCCATCGCCTCCTCCATCTCTCCCATCCTATCCACCTCTTTGACCTCACCTCCCATGCATTCTCTGGGGTAGTCTGATATGTTGGGACATCTCTAATGAAATTAGTACACTTGGATCCATATAAGGAATGGGCCTATGACTAACCCACCATGCATCATACTCTATTGTAGTACCAACATATTCTATCATTGATCACCAATTCCATCTCATAGGAGCTAAAGAACCAAACTGTGCCACTACTATCACTATAGGGATTACTGGTCCCTAGCCTCTAATATCCATCACACAATGAGTAGATCAGCCAATCAAGTATCTCTCCTATTGAAAAACTTAGAGTTGGTCATCCTCATCATCACACATGGGGCATCCAATATAGGGTCTCCATGTGAAGACCCTTAATGTGTCCAACAAATGTATCCAGTACCTCACATAGCCCATATGTCTGTGAACCACCACATCATAATAGTATACATATGGTTGTATGACTAGCCTATCAAAAACTAGATGAAGTACAACTATGGGCTTGAAGGACCACACTCGAGCAAAAGTGTGACTCTGTATCCCAATCTCTGACCCCCATGATATGCAATCTCATGTAAGTGGTTATATACAATGGCCAATACACATGGCCTCCAAGAAAACATTGTCCCTCTCAACCACATGTCCATTATGATCTCTCCCTAACCAGTAGGGAATCCATGAACTCTCTTGTCTAGAACCAAAACACCTCCCACAACTCCACAAATCATCATGAAGTAAGGATCATAGCCAAACATGTCTACCTATATGATGTCATAGCCACTTGCACCCAAATCTTCCACAGTGAGATCGAAAAAAGCACATAGCACAACTCTCCCAGTCTTAACAGAGTAGGCTACTCACTCTCCTATGATCATAATTTGAAATATCCTATATACATCCTCTAAAGTAATCATGCAATCTCTAGTTGGCAAGTGGAAGGAGGACGCCTCTGAATGCCATCTCTCACATAAAGCAGTAATTAGACCCCTATTTTCCCTAATCTTGGGCATCAGTGTCATGTATGAAGTAAACCTAGGCTATCCAAATGCTCTTTCTCATGATCATCTAGCCTTCGCCTAGAAGCTAATGTAGGGGGATGATTTTCCCAAGTAATTAAGACATCATCCCTAATCTGCAAGTCCACATGTAACCCCCTAGTCAATCCCCATGCAAATAAAGTTCACACTAACAAAATATCTATAAGATGCATCATTTCCATATTACCTAGCACATATCCACTACATATATTGCATGCACATACAAATAAAATAAATTGCATCCATACTATTCACATATACCAAAAGCATTTGCAAAAAAAAATAAAAAAATCCCTTACATATAAATAAATTGCATTGCATTTAAATGTTTCCAAATTCAATTCATACGCATCAACCACACATTTCATGTGTGTCGATCAAACACCCTATGTGCGTCGACCACAAATTATGTGTACATCGATCCTTCACTTCATGTATAGTAATTGCATACCCAGTTTGTGTCTCCCTATACCCCTGAATGTGGATTTTTTTTAATTGAGCCCTACATTCAAATTTTCATCTGTCATTTTAGCAATCTTAGTGCATCATTTGCGATGTATGAGTGTGTCATTTCATCCCTAATCCACCTAGACCTAGTCTACTAAAATGCACAAAAAATGCAGCAAAATAGATGCTAAAAGTACAAATTCACTAGAGGCGGGGTGTCTGTTGGACATTGATATGTCATGACCCAATCATCAATGTGTACTCCATCCTTGTACTCCTCCATTGCTCCTCAAAAGGATCAGATGCTACTCCTTCCATTCTTACTTCTCCAAAGCCAAAAGTGCACAAATGACTTTGAAAATACCTCTCCAAACCTATGTATACCCCCCCACCCCACCTCGATGGATGTGCACACCTAGCATTTCCATTGGTTGTGATGCTTTTCACCTTCCCGAGTCCATAACTTTCACATATAACCTTCATTTTCTAATTTGTAAGTTGCATTGTGATACTTACCATGATGTCAACCAAATGAGCCCTCCATCATATTTTTCGCTCATTTCTTTGAGGGGGAACCATAACATCGAGTTACTGACGCTTCTTCATAGGGGCATACTAGGGTAGGATTTTTATCAATTATTCTTTGAAATAACACCTAGAAATCATTATATCAAAGAGGTGAAAAATGTAGACGCTTAAAAATGACCAGTCGCTTTAATGTAATAGCTTTACTAACATTCCTCTTATTTTATTAAATAATTATTATTATTTAATTAAAATGTGTCCTATATTCTAAGTTTAATCTCATCATTTCTCTTTAAATTTCATTATTAAGTGATTTTAAGTAATTACTTAATTATTGAACATCTAATCAATATTTCATCAATTATTATACTATAAAGTAATTACATAATAATTATTATTTAATTATTCTTTATGACATTTCAATTAATTAAATAATCATGTTATTTAATGAACATTCCCTCTTTGTGATTATTACACACATATAATAATTACATAAATCATGTTCCCACTTATAATTAAATAAATGATATTGATTAAATTAAACTAATTATTCCTCTCATAAATAAATAAATTTAACTATTTATTTATATTCCCCCTTGTGCAAATAAATGAATTCTTTTATTTATTTAATCATATTTATTCTTCCACTTTTGACTAAAATTAAGTTTCATTTCCCTAATCAATCACACTTTTTGACTCCTCAATTATCTCTCCTAACTAATCAATCTATTCAGTCTTCTATGCTATCTAATCAATCAACTCTTAAATCTATTTTCCTAATAGATCAATCAAATCTGCTGACAAGGCAATCAAGTGAGTTGAACTCCTAATCAATCTAAGTTAATTCTTCAATCATAGATAATCAGTCCCACCAATCAAGGAATTATGATTGGAACCCCAAAATTCTTATAAATAGAGAGAGAATTCTCTTAATTTGCAACCACTTATGCTTTGAATTATTATGTTGTCACACTTTGAGCTCAATACTAAGAGCCTAGCATTGCATGAAGACGGATAACAACGAAGGAGGCTTTCTAGTTTGCATATTCATATGTTTTGAAAATGATTTCATTACTGTTGAATGATTATGATTTATGTTTATTGCTTCCTCTTTTGATATTGGAATACTAACTTCTATTAACAATCTTGTTGTGGTTGAGATCTTATGGTTAAATTACAGGCCTACAATTACCAAATTACCCTAATTACAGTTATTAAAAGGTGTACCATTATCAGTAAGGATAATGACAAATAAGGTAATTCAATATAAACTTAGAGATCTATTTTCCAGTGGTGTAGGTCAAAGTAATAGCTTTGACCCATTTAGTGAAGTATTTTGTGGTGGTAATAATGAACTTGTGATCACTAGAGGATGTGGGATGTATATGTCCTATGAGATCAATCGCCCAATATGAAAAGGGTTGGGGTGTAATAATAGGTTGCAATGATTGAGAAGGTGCATGTATCAAATCACCATGTTGTTCATAGGGCATACATTTCTTCACAAAGTGATAGGCATCTCGTTCCATAGTGGACCAATAGTATCATGTATGCAAAATTTCCTTTTCAAGAGTAATACCACTAGAATGTGCATCAAAAATTCCTTGATGAACCTCTTGCAATGTCGTTTGAGCTTCTTCTGATCCTAGACACCAAAGGAGGGTTCCAACAAAATGTTTTTGGTAAAGGGTATCACCTAAGAGGGTATAATGGGATGTGTGGAAAATGAAGGTCTTACGTTGGTTAGTGGTAAGGTGAGGTGGTATGATTTCATTATGGAGGTAGGTGTAGATCTCTTGATGTACTAGGTGAATCAGGTGCAAAAATGTCACCCACAATTTCAGATTTTGACATGTCATAAGCAGGGACCATAAGGTTCTCAACAAGAAATTTTCACTTGGGGCTTTTCTTGGGCATGAAAATTAAGGACCCAATACTAGCCATTGCATCACCATCGTTATTATTTTCTCTAGGGATTTGTTGGAGCTGAATTTCTACAAAGTGTTGTCTCAATTCTTCGACCATGCGATGGTATGAGAGAAGCTTATCATCCTTCATTTGGTATTCATCATTGACTTGTTTAATAACAAGCTAGGAGTTACCAAAGACAAACAAGCTATTAATCTTCCATCTAATAGCTAAGAGGAGTCCTATGACCAACACCTCATACTATTCAATGTTGTTTGTGCATTCAAAAGTCACCTTATAAGACTTTAGTATGTAATCTCCTTGTGGTGTCACAAACAGTATGCCTACCCTCAATCCTTTATGTGTGTAAGATCCATCAAAGTATAGTTTACATTGTGTACTCAGGGTAACAATCATGATATCATCATTGAGGAACTTTGTTATAAGGGGATGATCTCCTTGAAGAGGTGCTTCTACTAATTGATCTGCAATAACTTATCCTTTGATATCTTTACGGTCCACATTCTTGATATCAAATTATTTGAGGATCATTACCCATTTTGTTGTACGACTAGTGAGAGATGCCTTAGACATGAGGTACTTGAGAGGGTCAATCTTTGCAATAAGCGTGGTCTTATGATTAAGCATATAGTGGAAAATTTTATCTGTGTAGAAAATAATGGCCAAACATGCTCATTCTATGGGTGTATAATTTATCTCATAGCCAACATATATTTTATTGATATAGTATATATCTCTCTCTCTTTTCCATCGTCATCTAATTGTACCAAAAGTGTCCCTAGTACAACTCTAGTAGTGGATATGTACAAGAGAAAAGGTCATCTTGGAACAAGAAGGACATGCATTGGTGGCAAGGCTAGATATTTTTTGAGTTGTTCAAAGGCCTTCTAGCATAGGAAATCCCATTGAAACTTAATATATTTGTGAAAGATATGAGAAAAAAGATGACACTTATCTGCAAGTTGAGCAATGAAGTGGAAGATTGATTTAAGTTTTCCTTGTAAGCTATGGAACTACTTGAGAATCCTATGAGGTGACATTTCTAGGATAGCTTTAAATTTCTTGGGGTTCACCTCAATTCCTCTTTTGATACAATATAACCCAATAGTTTTCCTGATTGGACACCAACAATGCATTTGTTAGGATTGAGTCAAAATTTATATTTCTCTAGTCTATAAAATATCTTGGTAAGTACTCCAATGTATGATTCTCTTGTCTTATATTTTCCCAAAAGGTCATTAATGTAATCCTCCATAATGTCATGTAGAAGATCACAAAAGATAGTTATCATAGAATGTTGATATGTAGCTCTGACATTCTTGAATCCAAAGGGAATGACCTGATAACAAAATGTACCCCATGGAATACTAAAAGTAGTCTTGTGGTCTTCTATAGAAATTTTTATCTTGTTTTATCCAGAGAATCCATCCATGAGAGAGAATTTCATGTCCATCAATCAAATCCACTATGATGTCTATGTTGGGAAGTGGAAACATCCTTAGGACATGCTTTGTTTGGGTCTCAAAAATTCATGTAGATATAGATGCCCTTAGTAGATTTACCCATTGGGACAATATTAGAGATCCAATCTAGATAGTATATAGGTCGTATGAATATGACATCTAGCGTCTTTTGTAGCTCTTCTTTTACCAATAATGATATTTGTGGGTGCATATTCTTGAGTTTCTTCTTAACGAGTTTTGCATCAGGGTGTATGACAAGATGGTGTACACCTAAATTGGGATCCAAACTAGGCATCTCTATATATGAACAAGAAAAATTATGTTGTGCTTTGCAAAGGAAATTAGTCATATCTATCTTCTCACTTTCACTCAAAGATGCTGCTATGAATGTGATCTTAGGATTCTCTGCAGTTCCAAGATTTACTTCCACTGTCTCTTAGATGTGAGGATGAATGATTTCTCACATGGAAGAGCCATTAGTGAAAAGTCAACTTCTCCCCCTTTTGGCACCTCAAAGAGGTTTTCACTAGAAGACGTGTCCTTTATTATTATCTTTTCTTCATCTAAAGGTTCTTTAGAAAGGTTTTCACTAGGGGATGTTTTATTTTTATTTTTGTTTTATTTTTTGTAGCTAAGAGAGTTGACTTGCTACCCTAAGTATGCATGTTCATGGTACATGATGTGGTGCTCATATTCTTGGATATCTCTTCGGTCTAGGCGTGTTAACACTACTTCATCTAATTCACATATATCCAATGGTGGTGGCTCTTGTTGATTCTAATCAATAAATTTGTGGTGCTTGAGTGGGAGGATAGGAGATGCAAGGTCAGCGATAGTTATGGTAAGGACATGATTAATTTTGAAGAGATAATCATTGAGGCATTCAAATGGGACTTCATAGAATTCCTCATCAAGATCCTTGGAGTCAAAAGAAGCTTCACAATCATTTTGGGAGGACACTTTAGTTTCCGTGTGATATCTAAGTCCTCTATTACGAGAGTAACCTTTTGGATGAATAAGTTCTTTGATTCCTTGTTCTTTTTCTCCCAAGCCTTTACCATGGTATCCCATATTCTTCACTAGATAGGATATGCTTTTGGATATTTCACTTTTGGTATATCACTAGCCTTGTCCATGTTGCTTGATATATGATGGATGACATCCATTAAAAGATGTGTCGATTCATGTTTGGTTGCAATATTATTTGGCAGTTGTTTTTTGTTAGGTACTCTCTCACTCACCCACCCTCCACTTCTCTCTCTCCATTACCCTCTCCTTCACCCCGCCCCTTTGTCTGCACCCTCTACTCTTGCCTCCTTTATCTCTCCTTTCTATCCCTATCTCTTCCTCTCTCTCCATCTCCCTATTGTAAATATAACACAGTCTATTGATTATCTTTTTTATTAAGAAATTTTGTTTAGGTCATGTTTGTATTCTAATTGATTTAAAGCTATCACTTCTCTATTAAAACCTTTGTTGCACAAAAAAACATCTTCCACCATATAACTTCGAGAGAAAAATCTCACTAAGTAATTGACCTTATTTTTAGTCAAAGTGCCAAGAAAAAATGAGAAAACCTACAGCTTCATTCACTGTGTTGTTAATGGCGGCTCCTGTGGGATTGACATCCCATACCTAATCCTGATTCAATCGGCTAAGACCTTTGTATTCTGGTTAACGAATCCTGTACGTTTTTCCATTTTAATCTTCCCCACATGTATCCCAAATGTACCAACTCTTAAATAAAAACAAAACTGAAAGTGACGCAGTGTTAAGATTATAATAGCAGTTAAAGGGCGAAGAAGTCCAGGTAATATGGACATATTGACCACACTAAATTTGCAACCCAGTCAATTATAACGTCTTCTATATGCACATTCTCATTCAAAAATCCAATCATATTATGTAGATTATTATGTCTTCCAATCAGTTGTACAAGGAGAACAGCGGAATGATAAGCCTACCAACCTAGGGGAGAGGACCCAGTAGTTGTGCACCCTAACTTCGGGCTTCTCAAAAACCTACGTGGAAATTTCAAATCACTCCCATTTTTTTACAGTAGCTTACTTGGCAAGTCTCCTGCTTATAACTAAGGTTTCAGAGCCACATCATCAAATATGATGCCACTTCAGCGTGCTTTTTGCCAAGGTGTCCAAAACAGCCCAAAAAAAAAGTGAGACCAATCATAGTGAATTAGGTACCCCAATAGTTGTGCAGCTGATGTGGCATCACACTATTGGCTGCTTTTTAGAACAAAGGGTACATTTCATTCAATTATGGGTAGTCATGATTAGCAAAAACAACTTTAAAGTCACAACCATTGGTACAATGTTGTAAAAAATATTGGATATTAAATCAACAACTATGGGTATTAAGTTAAGAACTACTATCACAACTATTGAAACGTGTTCAACTACCGGGTCCTCTCCCCTAGTGTGCACGCATTATAGAAACACAATAATAGTAGCGTGCAGTCCAAGGATATGTGAATTTGTCCTTGTGAAAAGGAAAGGAGAAATTTTAAACAAGTAAATGATACATTATTCTATATATATATATATATATATATATATATATATATATATATATATATATATATATATATATATATATATATATATATATTATTTCAGTGATTGACAAATATCTAAATTAATTATTATTAGCCTACATTTTTATCATTTTAAAATAGATATAAAAATGTATCTCATGTATATTGAGATCTAATCTTGTATAGACATTTTCTTGGCACCTTTTAGTGCTTTGTTGCACCCTAATTTTAGTTTGGAATCCTAGAGAAATTAAATGGCCCCCACTTAGATGCCTTTACCAAGTTATAGTTAAATCTCTATATCTTTGTTGTTGCTCCTATGCAAATTATTCAAACCATGTATCAATCAAGATTCATGTCTTCTCCTATGACAACTTAGTTTAATAGCTCAAGCTCTTTGTTTAACCTCACATTCTTTATATAATCAGGTTCATGGTTAAAATCTTGGATGGCATTTATATGGAGCATTGTTCCTTGAATGAAATCCACATGTTAGCATTTGTGGTAGATTGTTTGTTTAGTGAGGTCACACGGGTTTCAATGTTTGTCGGTAGCCTCGCCATAGGGTGGGATGAGGTGTCAAGCTCTAAGTAATTGATGTCTGGTAGAGTACCCAATTGTTTGGCACAAGTACATTGTAAAGGAAATATAGGTTGAGTGATCTAGAACTTTATAGATAGGTAGAGGGAAGTAGCATCATCCCTATAGCCTACTAATAGTAAGAACTTTTGACAACCTACTATAAATATAGTCTTGCACCTTCCCTACCTTTATAGTGTAGGGGTTTAGTTTAGTATGGTATTGTTGAAGGGCTAGTTTTTACATGGAAATACATATCAAAGTGATTCTAGATTTGGCCATTTTTTCAACCATGATGATGCTTCACTTCCAAAGACAAAAAAATGGAAATCAAGTACCTTTAACTCTAATAAATAATGTGAAGATAAAAAAGGGAGAGACTATATGATGGTTTCTAGTAGGAAATAGTGAAATAATATTGCAACTGTGACTTGCATATTCATTGGCTACATTCTTTACTCTATTATTAATCTTTGAAGATAATATTAAACTTTCTTATATGCATGTAAGTTGACTTATGCTAAAATGGTCTCATGGAAAAGGATGGGTTTATGTCATAACATTCAATTAGTTGTGCCCCGATGGTGGATTGTAAGTTATGTGAACTATTTTATACTCCACTATCAAGTCAATATACTTGCATTAGAAAGTCTTGATATACCTTAATGTATGTGATAATGATAATACTAAAAGTGTTTTTGTTTGTTGCAAGAATGTTATTGTTGGCCATGGTGTGCATAGTGATGGGGTGGCTAGTGTGTAGGTAGTAATAAAGTGGTAAGTGTAACCATGAATGTGATGGTAGTGGGCCTATTGTATCTCCAAGTTATGTCCTGATATTGTTATTAGGGGTAAATAGATGATGTTTTTATTTCTTAGTAGAATGGTGGAATAAAAAAAAGACATTGCCTTCCAATGCTAAGATTTTATTATTTCATCCATTAATATCAATGTAGAACTTTGAAGTTTATTTGATGGATTAGTTATTAGGTCTTTGTGCAAATGGGAGGTTGTTATATTTGATATGGTTTTGAATTGGGTACACCCATAATTGGCAAGGAGAGTATATACACTTTTGGTTTAGTAATATATTGCAAGTTGATGGCATTTCCACTTCCCATTGGAAATAGTTGAATGACTAAAAGGGCCTTTGAATTTATTCTATCATTTGATATACACATTCAATATAGTGATATTTAAAGGATGCATGGAATAAGAATACAATGCACACAAATACTTTTATTTGTTCAAAGAACCAATAAGAATAGTGTTTAGAGGATCCATTTATGCTTTATCAAATGAGAAAATGCCACATGGGTGTGAGGCAGTAGATTTGAGATGAGTCCTACTTGATATATATAACTGTGTTTGACCATTTCTCAAAGGAACATAGTAATAAAAAGTTAAAGCAACTCATTTGTCTCTTATTTGAATGACCAAACAATAAAACAAAACACTTTTAGCTTTTCCTTGTGCATTAAGACCCTCACCATTATTGATTTTGACGTGATTAAGGTGAATCACAAGTCTTGTATTTGAATTCAAATATATTTAATTTCTACCATGCACCTACAAATTTAAAAATATAAAATATAAAATGGCTAAGGTTTTATGTAGTAAAAGTAATATAAAATACAAGTCCTGTATAGTGGTTTCTTATATTTAATGGTATCTCTAAGATTGACAAGATGATTTCAGGTCAGCATTGTAATTAGTGGCATGCTGATTATATGTATCATGATTAAATTTCATCTCATGTGTTATGTGTAGAAACTATAACTATAGAATAATTAAATTGATAGCACGTCATTTCTAATATTTTGTGTGCTAGTAGTAGAGCTAAAGAATTTAATAGAAATAAAACTAAGGCTCATGATGCATTCATAGTCCAATATAGAATTTTCTCCTCAAGGTATTATTGATGATGTAATATGTCAATCAGCTCTAGGAATTGATATATACGAAGGTGCTACATGTAGTTGAGTGTATGATTAAACATGATTTTTCTCCAATTTCTATAGAGTTCAAATCTAATGAAGATTTATAAGCTTAGAAATGAGATCAAATTAGTATGTTCCTTAATATTGAAGTAAATACTTTAACATATAAGTTGTATATAAGTTGTACCTTGTGATGCTTCAAATTTTAACATACATCACTTGAATTTGAGAATTTTAAGGAAAGAATATACTATTATTTAAATATATTTTTATCATGAAGGGTGATCCTTTACCAATTTTATATTTTTTTAAAAAGAATTTAGGCCTTAGGAAAAATCTGTGTCCCTAGTTTTAAAATTTTATTGCATGTGCCTTCCCTAGTTTAATATATTTCTTATCTTCAAATTTTGTATTTTCATTAAAGGTTTTATTTCATTTGTTATTGAAAATCTAGAAAAGGTTTAGTCCTATTAAATATTCTTCATGATCTATCTCTCTCCTTGATTGGTTAAGGTGCTTCAAGGGATATTGTGTGTATTTTTTATATGTGGGAAAATATGATCCTTGCTTAGGAATGTAAACTAAGATCTCAGATGTTTGTTGCATATCATTGGAATATGAATCAGGATTAGCTACAACCCAAATAAGAGATGAACACTTGGAATTTTATTCTATTTTTTCAATGGAATTGATATTATAAAGTTTGTGATGAAGGGTGCTCCCCTTAATACCACAAACACCTAACAAAAATTACAACAATTTGCAAGAACAGAAAATGGGCTTCTTATTATCTCCACAAGTGTGGAATTACAAATATTCAGAATTACAATAGGCAAAGCCACATAGGCAAAGCCAAATATTCAGAATTACAATAGGCAAAGCCACAAAGCCTCGAATCATTACCCAGATCTACCTAGAACTACTCTGAACTATTCTAAACTGCCTAGACAACACTACTGGCCTTCCTTATATAGGCAATTTTCCACCATTCGAGAAAGTTCCATAAATTTAGTCCTTAAGGCCGACTACCCCTAGAATTATTTTATTTTTCAAAAATTTTGCAATAGGGTCGGCTCCAAATAATTACAAAATATGTTTTTAGGTACCCCAACTTCTGGAGGCCATAACTTTCTAATCGTAGCTCTATTTTTCTATTATAACCACTTTTCAAAAATGGCAAGACCTTATCTATAGTGCCTGATTTGCACAAGCTCCAATCAGCTGGGGGTTGATCATGATCCAGAGCCTCTAAGGCCTTCAAAATTGAGCTCAAAGATTTCGTACCCAAAAACCTTAATAACTTCACTGATACAGATGATATGACAATGAAACTCAATTGGTAGGCTAATATGACTAACATGAACCTCCACCTATGAAATCAAAACATTCTGAGCTTGTATGACCAACTTACCAAAAATAGTAAGTTTCCATAAATAGCAGCTCTGCACAAGAAGCCCTTATTGAAAAGAAACTAGAAATATTTTTGGGTGATGCAAGATTTCTCTTACACCCAAAATGCTCCTGCATCAGTTTGTGTACACATGAACTAGGTTAAATGATATGAAAATGATGACTTTCAACAATAATAGTGAAATACAAAACAAAAAAAACATGTACTAAGCTCATATATGAAAGTAAGATGTCAAGAGGAACCTATAGATGGAATTTGGAGCCAAAAGTATTAGATTATTGTGTTGGGCACCCCAGTCCAAGGATGCCCAAGCTGTCAGAAAGGGGCAAAAATGCAATCAAGGGGTCATGTAGACATGTCTCTCCTAGGAATCCAACCAAAAAGAATCAGACCAGGTTGGAGGGTTCCCTAGTCTAGGTATTTTTACTTGTTTGAAATATAGGATTATTTGTTACTATCTTCTCTACACTCCTATAACCTTCTCTACTATTGAATATGAACCTACATACATGAAAATGGGGGAAAATAGTTTTTTTGTATAGGGGCTTGCCTAAGTCAAACCTAGTGTTGTTGTTCTCACCTCCAAAATAGATAAGAGGATGTAAAAGAGAGTTTTTCCCAAGGACATATTCAGACCAATTTGTGCTCAAATGTAAAGTTACTATAGTTAGTAACCTTGTGTAAATACAAGGTTGAGACATCATTTTCCTAACATGTTTATATTAAACCAAAAAAAGAGTCGACCAAGGACCTATCCCATATGACTGCATTAACCATTTCTTATTTTTTAGCAAAAATGAGAATTTATAACAATGAAATTTTTCACGAGGATACCCAAGATAAATATAAACTATTACATATTTGTCATGGTTGAAAGAATCGCCATGTATGCACATGTTTATGCCATATTATCTAACTCTAAGGTTTCCCTAATTGTTGATTTATTCATCAAAGAGTTTTTGATATTACATGGGTTATCTAAGAAATGATATTCTTGGATTTTTATAATAATTTTTGAGTCTATTTTAGCAATAACTATTCTCACCCCTTACATGTTCATTGACCCTAAATGGATGGGAAAACTAAAAATGTGAACAAATGGATTAAAGAGTACCTAATAGATTATATTTTAAGAAACAAATAGCTTGGATATAGTGGTTACATTTGGAAGAACGTTGGATTATAACACCTCCTACCATATATCCTAGGTATGCCATCTTTCATGGCTTTGTCAAATATTATGTTCTAGCCTAAGTTATGGATCCTCAAATCACAAAAAGTAGGGTGCCCAAAGAAACACATATTATCAAGAAAAGTCAATAGGTGTTAAAATAACTTGACCATTTTTAACACGCCTAAAATAAATAAAGTCTCTATGCTATGTAGTAGCATACAAAAATGTTTTTAAATAGGATGGTTTACTTAAGGTTACAACCCTAGAGATAGTCTTCATTGAAGAAAACACTAGAACAAAAAATCAAAACCTACATCACATAGTCCCAAAAGTATTATAAGAAAGATGGGAGAAGTATACCATGAACTAAAGCTACTTGAGAGCAGTAGAACCCAAAATACCAATCATTTCTCTAATTAAAAAGGTATTGAAATTTTAGTGTACTATCCAAAACAAACTTGCCTTTAGATGATGAAGGAAGACTCGCCATAATACTAGGAGTTGTCATGAACGCTCATGAAATAAAGTTCAAAAATAGAACCATTAGCAAGTATTAGGTAAGGTGGAAGGACTTGCCAATTGAAGATGCTACATGGGAAGGAGATAACATCATGAAGCGTCCAAATTTGAATTGCTTAAGGGAAAGAAATATTGGGAAGGAAGAATTGGAATGTCCCCAGTTCTCCACAAGATTCAAAATTGATCCATAAGCTCATTTTGTATTTTTTGTGGGCTTAGTGATAGTAACTTAGGGAAGCATAAGTGATTAAATTAGGAATCCTAATTATTGGGTTGTGGGTTTTATGTAATAATTTGATCATTGTAGGAATAGAGCTGACCAAGAATTATATGTGTTGTATTTTGGAGATTAAGAAAAATAATTTGAAAATTTTAAATTTATTAATGATAGGATCTTAGAGAGAAGACATGCATGTTTATCCATTAATGTTTCTCAAATAAATTGTATCTTATTCACCTATCATAGGAAATTAGAGGATGAAAAAACATTGACTTTCATATGTGATTAGTGGATGAAAACCGTTGAAACGATTAAAAAAATTCTACACAAGGATTATAATTGAGCTTCATTGAAGTATTGTTCTTGATACCTCCTACAATGCTTGTTTGTCTAAGTTGAATGCATTCCTCTTAGTACCTAGGGGTTACAATTATTAGATGGCTTTTGTAGCACCATTTTCTATAGATTGATCATATTTTAGTATAATAATATTATTTCTATTCTTTTTGTAAGTCTAGTAAACTAAGTTCACTATAAATATAATTTTTATTTTAATAAAAAGAACAATCAAATATTGCAAGTAGTTGTGTTAGCTATTCATTTTTCAAAATTTTATAATTTATTTTGACATATTCTATTAAGTATAAATTACTTGTCATTGTAGATATTATTTGAAATTACTTGTCATTGTAGATATTATTTGAATTAAGATTTTATCATTGACATCCTCTAGAATTGAATCGATAGAAACATATGATATTCCTAATAGAAATATTACATTGGTGGATGGAAAAAGAGAGAATTGAAAAGATAATATTTTAATATACTTCACATAATGGAAGGACACACTCTAGATTGTTCAAAGGGTTTAAAATATAGTTCTCCACTAAACTCAAATATGTGATCACTATCCTCAAATAATCAGATGACATTTTGAATATGGACAAAGGTAGAGTTTATAATATGGAAGTGAAGAGTCATTAAATGGAAGTGAAGAGTCATCATATAGAAAATGGAAAGTCGTCATATGAAAGTAGGAAATCAACCTAAATGTTAGAAAATAAGAATGTGAAAAGCCAATCCAAATATAAAGAGACAAGAGATCAAGTCTTGGAAAACCAAATTACATACTAATAAATATGAAGAGATATATTGAAAGATCTCAACAACTCTTTCAAAAAAAAAGAAAAAAGTTTTCTTTTGGTTGTAGTGAAACTTGAAAAAAAAAATTAAGGTTAAAATTGAGAGATTATATATATATATATATATATATATATATATATATATATATATATATATATATATATATATATATATATATATAAAGTGCAATAACATTAAACAAACAAAATTCTTCGTAGCAAAGTTACTAAGGAGTTCATATTTTTTATTTTTCTTACGAAACAATTTTGTGTTGCTCATTAGCACACACCCTTTCAAAATACTCATCATTAATCTTTTTGATGATTATTTTTAGATTTTTTAATAAATTTATTTTATGATACTAGTATCATGATTCCATTGTGTAGTTTTTGAGTCAAATTCATAGACCTATGGTTCATGAGTAGTGGTTCACAAGAACCCATCTCTCATGATAATCAATGGTACACTTAGCACTCATTGTATCTAGGTGATGCTAATAGAGGTGAAGCATTGGAGCTTCTTGGGAGGTCACACATCTCGGTACTAATCCAACTCAAGTGCACTTAACAACAGAATTTCCTCCAAGGTTAACCACTGAGTTGACTATGTATATGTTTTCTTCAACATTTCAGATTGCTCTCTCTCTCTCTCTCTCTCTCTCTCTGAAGCTATCACTTCTTTTTAAAACCTTTTTTTGCGCAAACAACATCATTTTCCATATGACTTGCAAATAATATACCAAAAAACTCTTGATTTGAAGCTATCACTTCTTTTTGAAACCTTTTTTGCATGCAAACAACATCATTTGTCATATGAACTTTTGCAAATAATGTACCAAAAAACTCTTGGATTGACTTTCCACACCTCTTCATAGAACTCATTACACATCAAGGTGTGATTGCTTACACACACAAATACACATAGACGCACGTACGCACACACACATGTACATATATACAAATACTAATACACGCATATGATCTACACATATATACGTACACACACATACACTTTGTATTGTTGACAACATATATCTGTACAAAACTTTGGTCTTATTTGATAAGTCTTTTTATAACAATTTATAAATTTATTTTATATTTTTTCTTCATCAAGAATTCAAATCAAATTATATGAATCTAAGCCATATGACTAGAATATTTTTTAATTTGTCTCCATCAACATCTAATATCACATAAATTTAACTCAATATATTTTCCCTATCAACGTTCCATAATTTACAAAATGTGATCTGCAACGTTCATAGAAAAAGATATACTCAGAAAAATCCATTGTCCTTCCCAATCTAGCACCAGAGTGCCAAGGAAACAAGAGGTCAGAAAGCATGATAACTCACTGTGCTGTTAATGGCGTTTCCTGTGGGATTGACATCACATACCTAATCGGTTAAGACCGTTGTACTATTCTGCTTACCAAATCCTCTAATGTAACGTTTTTGTTGTTTCAATCTTCCCACTATGTATCCCTGATGTACCATATCTTATGAGGAACAAACAAAACTGAAAGTGACGCAGCACTAAAGATTATAAATACAGCTTAAAAGGCGAACAAGTCAATTATAACATCTTCTAGATGCACATTCACATTCAATTATAAGGTCTTCTAGATGTACGTCCTCATTCAAAAAGCCAATCATATCAGGTTCCCTTTGAAAGCACGCTGATGATATCTTCCAATACGTTGTATAAGGAGAATAGTGGAGTGATAAGCCTACCTACCTAGTGTGCACGCATTATAGAAACACAATAATAGTAGCGTGCAGTCCAAGGATATATGAATCTGTCCTTGTGAAAAAGAAAGGTAAAATTTTAAACAAGTATATGATATATTGTTTTATTATTATTATTATTATTATGTGGAGGTTCATAGTAGTTGAGTAGGGCACGAAGCACACAAGCACGTTAGTCTGGTAAAAGCCTTTGCAGAGTAGTTTTAGCTATCGAGCATGAGTCTACAAGTTGAAACCTCGTCAGCTCTAAGCTTGAGCCTATAGGCTAAACCCTTGTTGACTAAGAGCCAAGGATTGAGAGGCATCCATTCTACCAAATTCACCTAGGGCACGATCTCGGCCTCATCCCTTATGATGTTAGAGCCTTTCTCTTAGCGAGACTTGTTCCCTCGTGGGCTCATTTAGAGCCATTCAGCTTCACCAATAGACCAAGGGCCCACTGGTTATTTTATTATTTTTATGTATCATTATTTTAAAAATATGTTATTTTCAACAAGTAGCACAACTTTTCTCTAAAATCATGATTGATAGTTTGTACCAAGTTTTAATGTTTGTATATGGTAGAGCAAATACAATATGATTTGTAAATGAGATATTTAAAATATTATTTATTTGAAAGTTATTGTTTTAAGTTCTTATTATATTTTATGTCTAATAATGGTTTTTTTTTAATATCATTTAGAAATGACAACAATATCTTGAGTATTTTGAATATGTCTTATCAATACATCATAGTGATGTGATCTAAATATTACATATTATTGTCTTATATTTGTTTCTAATTGAAGGTAAAGACGATTTTCAAGGGACCCTAAAACCCTTTAAAACAAAACGTTGTGGAAAAAGAAAGCATTAGAGAACTAGTAGCAACCTAACAACAAACCATGAACAAACAAACACCAAAAACATTGAGAATAGAGTAGAGAAAGGGGAACTACTAGAGTTCCTTCAGCATACTATCTACCTTCAAATCTTTACATTAATAAGATGACTATGGAGTCAACAATCTCCCTTATGATCTTTGACTAATTCACACCTTGCTTGGAGTGGCTTCAAGTTTTAGTAGATGGGCCATGCTTTAGAGAAGAGACACTACTCTCTTCTTGCAATGCTTCCAAAGAATCCACATTGTCCTTCAAACCCTTTCTTAGATGCACATTGCTTCCTCTACTAGTAGAATTGCCTTTCATTTAAGAAGGCATCTTCAATATCTTCACTTTATCATTAAAGAATCTGTGCCCTTTTGCACTATCAAGTATAAAGGAATGACTAGGATTCACCTATGTTGACATCATTGATGGTGTCCTCCAATTTCATTATCCTAGCTTCATATTCATTCATAAGGATAACATTTTTAAATTGTCCTCCTTCATCTTAGTTCCCTCTTTTAATTTAGCCTTCTCCAATTTGATTTGAAAATGGACTACAATTTCTCATGAACACTGTTAAACTTTGAGATAAACCAAGTAGAGAGCATGTCTTTCCCTAAATCTCTATTCTGAATTTGAGAAATAGTATCCTTACTTTGATCCCCACTTTGCATGGACATGTCATTTTCCTCAAGATGTTGATCATCACCTACCTACTCCTCAATTAGCATATCATCTCCTTGACCTTGCTACATAGGGGAATTGACCAAAAAAATCTAAAATCCTCAACACCATCATCATCAATCCTCATATCCCCTGATTCTTCTTCCACTAGAAGACCTTTCGCTTTCCCCTTTACATTCTCCTTATGACCATTATCAGTTGTATGAGGGGAGTTTCTCCTTTTTTTAGCCCAAGTAGTCTTCTCCTCCTGAGAAAATGAGTCATTAGATCATGCTTGTCAAGGCTTCTTTCTCATAGGTTTAATGGGTGAACAAGGAACTTCATGTCCTTGTCTCCAAAAACTAGGTCCACTTTGTCCCCTAACACTTTATCCTCTGAATCTGTAGGCATATAAGTGCAGTGAATGCAAACAAGTTTATATTGCTTATGCTTAGGTTTAACCTTTTCAAGGTTGCTTAAAATAGACAAAGATTTAGCATGTTCGACGATGATAAAAATCTGTCCCTCGTGAAGAACAGGGAAATTGGGTTTTTTGACATGATCCTTAATCCTTGACTCAGGGGAAGATAAAAAAAAATAAAAATGGAAAGGATGCTTTTTGCTTATGATGAAAGTGATTCAACAAAATAAAATGGTGACTAAAAAAGATAGTAAAATGCCCATACAAGGTAAAATATCTCACAACTACCTTAACAATCTTTGCCCAACAAGGTTTGATAGAATCTCGGTCATAGCAACTTGCATTAGTCCTAATGATATTTTGGCACTTCCCCTTCCGAAAAAACATGTTCAGAGAATCGACAAGGGATTTTTAGTCTCTAAAAAGTCTATTTCCTTTGATGGAAAGGCCAATGATTTGAGCAATTAGGTCCTCACTAATCACCAAGTTCATATTGAACACATGGAATTTTCTATCATTTCAACTAGCATTGAAATCCTTGGTTTCCTATAGGTCAGCACCATGGAGATACTCCAAGTATTGGAAAACACCACCCTCCTTCAATTTATCCCACATCTCAATATCATTTCTCCATTTGTCATAGCTAGAAGGCTCCAACCTAATCCTTTCACCCCCCATCTTGTTAGTAGAAAGGGTCTACTTTTAACCAAAATGAAGAGCCAAAGCCACCATGCAAACCAAAATAAAGCAACCAAAAGAACCAAAGGTAAATGCAAAAATAACCTAAACTCTATGGGAGATTAAAGCCAAAATTACTAGTCATGATTAATAGGTAACGAGGTGCTATGTATTAACCAATAATCGTTTCATTATTAATAATAACACAAGCCACAATCAATAGGATTGAATGAAGTGTCAATTTCTAAGTTCTTGAAGTGTGGTGAACCCATCTGTTTGGCATGGGTACTTTGTAAAGGTAACATAGGTGGAGTGATATAGAACTTTAGATATAGATGGAGGCAAGTAGTCTCACCCCTATAGGCTACTTAGTAGGAACTTTTGACATATGATATTGTTGAATATCTAGATATATGAATATTATTATTTTTAGTATTGTGAAATTGCATCACTGTGCAATTTCTCACTTGCCTAGGCTGCATTTTAGCAAGTGCGGCCTCCCTCATATGTTTCTGCCTATTACACCTTGATTTCATGCATATTTTTGACATCCCCATATCAAACATGACCTATGGGCCAAATTTGGGCATGTTTTGGTTGGACAAGGGTGACTTTGAGGTTTAGGGGAAAGTCAAGCTACCCCTATCCATGGAGTCACCCTTGAATTCAAAAATTGACCCCAAATTTAAATCAGGTAGCAGTTATTTGGTTTTAGAGGGATTCCCAAATCCACATCAGCCTCCTTCAAGTTTTGCACCCCAAAATGGCTAGGAGAGGTATATAAACAAGGTAACCTCCCTCATTTTGGGATCCATCCATACATATTCATTCAAGTCCAAGCATTTATGACCAAGCATACAAGGAGAAAGAAGAAGCATTCAAGAATTCAAGGCATTTTGTCCCACCATATCCTTTATTATGGCAAGCTTCAAAAACCTTCATGCAAGCATGTCTTTTACAATTTCCTTTTAGGTTTTTGTAGACTCATGTTATTGCATTAATGCTTGTGATCACATTTAAGGGTAAGTGCACAAAGATGGGGGACCAAAAAGGGGGTATAAGATGCCACTTTTTTCTTGAAATCAGCAAACTCTAAACTTCAACAACAAATTGAAGATAGTTAGACTCAAAATTTTAAGATGCGACAAAAACAAGAGTTGTAATACTCTAAATCTAGTTCCTAAACTACTAACTTATTTTGAAAATAGTGCAGATTAAGGCCCTCAAAAAGGGGGAGCACAAAAAGTGGTCCTATTTTTTGTGAAAAAACATAACATAGCGTCTGGTGTGCTCCCCCTAAAATGTTAACTTTTTTTTTGAATTTTTTTAATCGCTCCAGTGAGAAGTTAGCTAACACCACGTAGTTTATCCCAGAATTTTTTGGTAATTTTTTGATGAATGTATAATTTTTAATGAATTTATGAAGTGCACACATCCTAAAAACATGAAATTTCTGTGTGCTCCCCCTAGAAATCATTTAAAACTAATAAAAAATCAAATGCTTTTTTTTTTAAAGTGTGTAGAATGGAGTCTAGTTTCTAAAAATGTAACTTGTTGCAAAATTTGATGAACGAGCCAAAATCTATGCCCAAAATACTAAACATTGGTTTTTTACAAAAAACAAACATACACACAAAAGAAATTAGAGTTGAAAAACTTAACATAATCAGAATTCAAAATAAATTATATGCTTAGATAGCTAACAGAGAGATCTACAATATCATGTTGTCTGATTTTTACGTTCTTGAACTACGAGTAAACCTGACGAGGAGCACACAAAAAAACATGTTATTTTTTTGTATGTTTGCTGGAAAACACGTCTCAGGCCTGTTTGAATCGTCCAAGCCTTTGGGTTGGATTTCCAAGGCAAATCCAAGCCTTAGGATTGGTAAATTCCAATGCCTTGAAAAGCGCATGCACCCTATAGGGCGCACGTGCTATAGCGCGAGTGCGCTATTGAAAACTATGGCTTTCATAGCATGTGCACGCTATGAAAGTCATAGTTTTCAATAGCGCGCTCGCGCTGTAGCGCGCGCGCCCTACAGCGCGTGCGCGCTATATTGAATTGAGAGGAAAAGAGAGAGATAGAGAGCACTCTCTCTTCCTCTCTCTCTTTCCAAAATAGAGATTCTCTAAAATTTGTATACAAAGGCATCCTACAAGAAGGATGAAATGTTTCCTAAAGAATATCCACAATTCATATACAAAAGCATCATACAATAAAAATGACAAAAAATAATAGCTAAAAGGTAAAATTTACCATTAACGTCGATAGCACCAAGGTCATATCCACTGTCAAATCTTGGCCTATGATGTGAAAAATAAGCTAAGCAAGTGAAATGAAAGGGAAGGGATAGATCAAATAGCGAAGGTGCATCAAATCGGATCCAAATTTCAACCCTTTTATGGATTTACAGGTTTAATTGCGAGCCCATGGAATTGGCTAAGAGAAAAATGTGATTATATATCAACTGATTACAAAATGTGCAGTTGAGGAGAAAATATTGCAATGATGAAGAAGAAAATTGGCTATGGAAAATCTAGTTATGAATTTTCTTAAGAATGAAACTATTAAGGAATTGCATGATATATCACTCAATGGTGCAAGGAATATTCTTGATGAACATGGGATTGCAGTTACATCTATTCAATATACCAAAGAAGATATAGAAAATCTTCTTAATAGAGAGATTAATGTGAGAGAAAGGGACATTTTAGAATCTAATGGTGATTTTTGGTGCCATCGAAGGTATGCCAATTACTTAGGACGAAGAGTAAAAGCCCACAATTAATGGAAAAGAGTGGGAAGAGCTTCTTGGACCCATGTCATGATAGAAGTTATAGATAAGGAAGAAGAGCTAGGAAGGGGAAAGCGGCAAAAGAAAGAAGTAAGATATGCATGTGAGCCTATGTTAGATGATGATGATGACATGAGTACTCACCATTTGCTAGTAGCTCAAGTAGTGACAGAAGCTCTTCAGTGCACATGTACACTAGAACACAAAAATTTCAGATAGAGAAGTAACAAGTGCTGTGGAATTATCATAGAGCAATGTGAAATGAAGCCTCAAATTGGTTCATTAGCAAGAAAATAATTTGGCCATGCACTTCATTCTAGCACCACAAATATTTCTATTAGAAATGCCTATTCATCAATGGTCTTACATTTACGGGACTTGGGAAACCTAGTTACTCATGTTGGGCAATATCCCTCAAATTATGTAAGTTCATTGGCACCTTTGGAAAGGTAGTCTCACTCCTCATTTTATAACAAAGGGTAGTCATCTATGGTCCAAGGTTATAATTCAACTGACAAACAAAGAGCTTCTCAAGGTACTGATCTCTTTCATAGAGAAGTTCCCAATTCATCTCAAGGTTCTCATTTAGGTGAGAAACTCCTCGAAGGTCCTCAAATAGACCCATTCAATATCCCAAATTGGTAAAAGGGTAGATGCAATTTTGGAAAGAGTGGGAAGAGCTTCTTGGACCCATGATAGAAGTTACAGATAAGGAGGAAGAGCTAGGAAGGGGAAAGCGGCAAAGGAAAAAAGTAAGATATGCGTGTGAGACTATGTGAGATGATCATCATGAGTACTCACCATTTGCTAGTAGCTCAAGTAGTGACAGAAGCTCTTCAGTGGACATGTACACTGACACAAAAATTTTAGATAGAGAAGTAACAAGTGTTGTGGAATTATCCATAGAGCAATGTGAAATGAAGCCTTGAAAATTGGTTCATTAGTAGGCAAAGAATTTGTTCATGCACTTCAATCTAGCACCACAAATATTTCTATTAGAAATGCCTATTCATCAATGGCCTTACATTTACGGGACTTGGGAAACCCGGTTACTCATGTTGGGCAATATCCATCAAATTATGTAAGTTCATTGGCACCTTTGGAAAGGTAGTCTCACTGGACTCATTTTACAACAAAGGGCAGCCATCTATGGTCCAAGGTTTTAATTCAATTGACAAGTGGAGAGATTATCAAGGTACTGATCTCTTTCATAGAGAAGTTCCCGGTTCATCTCAAGGTTCTCATTTAGGCAACCAACTCCTTGGAGGTCCTCAAATAGACCCATTCAATTTTTGAAATTGGTAAAAGGGTAGATGCAATTTTTGAAAGAGTATCCCAATTGAAGAGAAATGGAAATTCTAGTGAGCATAAAGTTATTGCAGATCCAATAGGTGTATCTCCTCTACTGACAAATATAATTGCTTCTAGAGACTTGAGTTTAAATGGAGACTGTTTGATCCCAAACATGCCCCAGTCGAGCAGATGAACCAGATGTTGCTTGAGTAAAGAAGATAGTGGTTTATTAAAGCATCTGCATTATCCCACTTGCTATCAATTCTCTCTCTCTCTCTCTCTCTCTCTAGATTATCAAGGATTTCTAAAATTACAACTGCAAGTAAGAAAATATTGCATATTGCACGCTTCTATAAGCATGTGAAATATATAATCTATTCAAACTAATTTTTTTGTCTAAAACTGACACAAATCTCCGTGGATATTATCATGCTTAACATGATTTTCCAATGTTGTAGATATGCCATTGCCCTACTCTTTTGAGCATTGCAGGGCCTCTAGAATTGGTTTGGTCTGTCTTGGTTGTCTGTTGCCATTAGGTATCATAACATACATAGCTCTTAAACGTTGGGTTAGATATACATTTGGGTACATTTAGATATAAATTGGGTACATTTGGTCTTTCTTGGTTGTCTGTTGCCATTAGGTATCATAACATATATAAGTGTATTTTATCCTCAGGCAGTCACTCATCATCCCACCATCAGTCTACGTAGGATGCATCCATCCTTATGTCAAACATGTCAAATCTAATCTTTTTCTTCAATCATCTAATTTTGGCAAAAGATATTTGTTACATTCATGTTGACATTAGTTCTTTTGGATTTTTTTATATCTTTCTTGGAGTTCTCTTGTTTAGTCTCCTCAAGGTTACCATGATCCTTTATATCATGGTGTGTCGTGAATGATGAAACTTGGGACTTGTTTATGGTTTTATTTTCTTTTGTGTGTGGTCTAAATTTGTTCCTTGCACTTCCACATGTGATTCCAATAGTCACATGGTGCACTAGGTCATATCTCTTTCTTGTGTTCTTCCAACATCATTTGCACCAAAGTCCTTTATGGATCTTGTGTGATGCCAGTCTAACAGTTTCTATTTGTCGTGTCATGTCCTATGCACTATTTATGCCACAACCTTGGCTCTTCATACCTTGGCTATTCACTGATGTTGCTAAATCAAAATAAGTGCTCACTACATGACAAGCCATTTGCAAGGGTACTCAAGATCCATGATCATTTTTCATCACCATTTCGTTTGCATTTTTATTCACCCATAATTCATCCTAACCTAGTTGCTTTTCCTAATTAAGCCTTTTACCCCCATCCTTGATTATGTCTTGGGGAGGTAAACTATCAGAGCATTTTCATTCTTATCTAGTCTATCTGCATAGTTATCTAATTTGCATATATGTTATATTATGACATTCTCAAGTTTTAATTGTGAGTGAACAATTGATTAACCCTACCACTCTTAGTTGTATTTACCTCCTTTTGGGCCTAACATCTTTGTCACATGATCCCCTATGGATGAGGTTCCCTCTCCTTGTACCTTCATGGATGCTCTAGTCCTCCATATTAGTCCATGTACTAGATGGTGGTTGTGGTACCAATGTTGTCTTTGTCCTTGTCCTAGTACTTGTGGTTGTGCTTGTGCACCCTGATCAATGTCCATCATGGTAACACATCCCTACCCACTATCTCTTCCATATATCTAGGTTACCTATACCCATGGTCTTCCTCCATCTCCCCCTCTATCTTACCTAGCTACTCTTTTCTTGAACACCCTTTGGTAAAGTGTTTCTACCTGTCTTTGTACCCCCTCATAGGTGATGCTTCCTTTCTCTTCCTCCATAGTGCCACTACCACTGCTCTCCTCAAGCACTGAGCCAACTGGTATGCATCAACCTAGTGTCCTTGTATGTGCACCTCCCTCTTACACATCCATAGGGTAGGAATCCCTATCCTACACATATCTCTTGGTATCATCCTAACCCACCATATTGTATATGCTGTAGTCACCCCTAGATTTGTTGGCCTAACACATAGATCCTAGTCAGATGACCTTATCTCAATCCACTCCCTCACAATCCCTCTCCAATCTAGAGTCCATCCAAACTATCCAACCATCTCCCATATCCAACCAAGGCTCAAACATACACATATTTATTGGTCTCTCAGTGCTACTGCTAGTGCCCGCGGCAAAATAAGTACTACTTGTAAGGACTACATTCATTCTCCTTCCCCTTGTCTATCTCCCTTTCCCCTTCTCTCTCTCTCTCTCAACTTCTCCCTCTCTCCTTCTCTCCCTCTCCCTTTTTTATCACCTTCTCCCTCTCTCCCTTTTTCTTGTTTTATATAGCGCGTACGCGCTATGAAAAAGTAAAGACTATCACTCTAGTCTTTAGTTTTACATAGCGCGTGCGCGCTATGAAAAACTAAAGACCATCACTCTAGTCTTAGTTTTACATAGCGCGTGCGCGCTATGAAAAAGTAAAGACGAGAGACTTTTAGTTTTGCATAGCGCACTCGCACTATGCAAAACTAAAAACAACGGTTAAATTGGCCATGAAACTCGTGATTGAGGCCCACTTTTGTTGTTTTTGTTTGATTTCTACATCTTAGCCGACAAGTTTTCTTCTTTTCATGGTGCTAAGTGACAAAAAAACATATTTTGTCAATTTGCACTATTTTATTGTTTAAAAATCAACATCAAATTGCGAAGGTCAATCATTATCAGCGAAATTTATTGATTGAGGTAAGTTTTTTAGTTTTTTACATGTCAAATGTGAATAAAGAATGTTTTGGTTTATAATTGGTATGATATATACTTGTTCAATGCATAATTTGATATAATTATAATAAATTTATATTATAATTTGTCATATTGTAAGAGGTTTAAATTAGAATTTGACTTATTGTTTTACATTTATATTATATTTTTAAAATTGTAATCAATTCATATGTAGAAATCATCATCATGCCAAGGAAACGAGCAAAGAATTTAACATCGGAAGAGCATGAAAGAGACAAAGAGAAGAAAAGGGAAAGAATGAGACAACTTCGTGAACACAAAAAATTAGAAACCATACAAGAAGATTTGTCTTTGGATGAGGAACATGAAACATCAATACAATGTAAAAGAGAATTGGAATTGGAAACAAAAAGACAACGAATGAGAAACTTGCGTGCAACAAGACAATTGAATTATGAAAATGCGAGGACATCATCTATGAGTTCCCAAGTTGAAGAGACATCATCATCCAATGTTGGAGGCACACCAATGTATCATGTTGAAGGCACACCATTGTCTACTTCCGAAGGTGGAGGGACACCAATGTATCACGTTGAAGGCACACCATCATCTACTTTCGAAGGTGGAGTCACACCAATGTGTCATGTTGAAGGCACACCCTTATATCATGTTGAAGGCACACCATTATCTACATCTGAAGGTGTAGCAACCACATCGTCTCATGTTGATGACACTCAAGATGGTACGCAATTCACACATAATGTTTCTGATGCTCCTAGAATTATTTATAGAAAGCCAAAATATTTGATTGATATTGATACTAACATTTTGCAAGCAATGCCTGACAAGATTCCCAAGTGTAGTTGTCAAAGAAATGCTAATCGTATTTGGAGATCATTTTTTGAGAATTTAAACATGACAGGAAGATGTCAACTATTTGTTGAAATGATGAGAAATCTTAAATTTAGGCCCATCATGAAGATTCTTGGGCTAAGAACAATGGATGAGTCTAGCGAAAAATCTATTGTAAAGAATCTAATGACTGCATATGAGAGTGTGGGTTCTACATCACGCACGAAAGATAGTAATGTCACACGTCGTGTACTTACATCAACAATAGTAAGCAATCAAATGAAGAAATCTTGACTCATTAGAAAGACAAGCAAAACATTGAAAATAAGTAGAAAGTCTCTAATGAGAGCCCTGAGAAGGCGTAAAAGAGTGGAAGATCCAAATAGCAATGAGTTATGGGCATTTTCCGGTAGACTACCGCGAAAAGATAAAGCAATTGTTGAAGCTTTGAAATCCTTGATTGAAGAATTTTGGAAGAATAATACACGGGTATCTCCTAATCAAAGAGATGTTGTAAGAAGGAGGATTGGTAGTCGAATTCGTGTTCCACATCCAAAACATTTTTTGGATTCAACTCAGACACAATTCTTTTCAAAATTTATGCTTTCGTATCCTCAAATTAAAATTAGTCAAAGATATTTTGAAATGTGTAAACCTTTTTATGTCAAGATAAATCACACACGCACAACTTGTTGTTGTAGGGTACATATTGAATTTTCTAACCATTTTGAAGTTTATAGAAATATATGTGTAGCTTTGCACTCTAACAATGTTTTGCAGGATTGTAACATAAATGTCCCACCTAGATCTTCAAGGGAATTAATATCTACCATTTTATGTGAAAGAGTGGATGGTCAACAATTTTACAAGCTCTCATGCTTGAATGGTACATGCATAGATTGCGGAGGTTTGCGAAGTTTGCCAATTTGTCAACATATGGAGAGTACGCATGCAATCGGTAATGAAATAGTAGAATTTGAAAAATATAAGACCGTGACATACAATCTAAAAGATGGAAAAGAGGCTAAAAGATGTTATTTAGTAATTGAAAAAATTCCAGTGTATCAGTTCATGAACATTTTTTGTAAAAAAGTTATTTATGAGTATGCAAGGCATACACATAGAGCACGATGGTTAGATATGCAATTCAAGTTGTGCAAGGACACATTCCCACTTGAAACCATTGTTTCAGTTGTGGACTTTGCAGAGAACTACACACTACAACCACAGAATGAGGTGCAAGCAAAGTATTATAGCTCTCAACAGGTTGCTATATTTGTTCATATAGCATTCATGCATGCACCAGACAGTACAGAGCAGAACAGGAAGATATTGAGGGAGTATCATTTTTATATCAGCGATGATCACTCACATTCTATAGAGTTTGTACATGGTTGCTTTCAACTATTTTATGGTCATTTGGCAAATAGGGGCATAAAATATCATCGACATATCATTTGGTCAGATAATTGTGCATCCCAATTCAAGAATTCGCGGATGTTTTATTGGTTGTGCAGGATGCATAAGATTATTGGAATTCAATATATGTGGAATTTCACAGAGGCCGGTCATGGAAAGGGAGAGCATGATGGCGCAGGTGCATGTATTAAAAGAGCTTTAGCACGTGAAGAATTAAAGTACACAGAGAAAGCAATATTGTCAGATGCGAGATGTATTGTCCAATGGTGTAATGCTACAATGGGTCCAGGTAATGGAGGTGAGTCTATGGTTCGTAGATTTTTTTGGTTTATGGATGAAACTAACATTGCACCATATGAGGATTGTTGTACATTGACAGGATCGAGTGAGCTACACTCTTTTAGAAGTTGTAATGCAAGTTCATGGAGTATCCACACACGACATATGGCGTGCTTTTGTTCATCATGTGTAGATGAAGATTGGGATGGGTGTGAGTCAAAGGAATGGGTTAACGAATGGTATACACATAGTTTGAGTCCACTTGCCTCCTATCATCCCCATGAATCACTACAACTGACAAAAATAGAATCATCCATTGACTTTGATCGCTTATCTGATCTACTACAACTAGGTCGGTATTTTCCACATACAAATAATCTCAAATTTAGTACTTTATCATAAATATTTAGTAAACTAATGTCCTCATTATGTTTATATCATTACAGGCCATGTTTTTGCTGTTATTGCACCTGAAGACAATGAAGAAGGGACAGATTATTATTTGTGTCGTTGTGTAGAGGCAAAAAAGAAACTGGATCACTCAGTTATCGATGGTGAAGAATTGGAATACCCTATAGGAGCAGTGGTTGTAACTGGTACATGGCTTAGATGGTATGCTATGAAGAACCCTAGGTTGTGGTTGTTTGAGGATTGGGAGACACACAGAAAGATTCTTCATTATTCAAACCTCGTCGTTGCATCAAATGTCCACTTAATCAGATATGGGGGAAGACCGCAAAATAAAACTCTTTGGAAGGTTCTTGAGTCAGACCACGAGGCAATACTTGAGACAATCAAGGGTAGGGCAGACCCAATTGGTACATTGGACTAAATGGAGATACAAAATATCGTAACATGTCAAATTTATATAGCATTGTAAATTGGGTGGATTGTAAATTGCTCATGCATTACCCCGTATGTATAATGAGAAGTTTGTAGCATTTAATGACCATCCTTTACTTCATTCTCTCCTTTCATACCATCTTGATGCAGAGCTCTCCACTATCACCTTAAATACGCTAACTCAACTTGAGGATTCAACAAGTAACTTGGAATCAACTCAAGGAATTAGTCCTATTCAAAGATCAAATGGAGTTCTCTGACTTTTTGACTAGGCCAAGTATGGTGTAGGGCACCCTCCACTAGTAGAAATTTGTGTTGCTTTGTTAGTGTTTGTAATAAATAGGATGGATATGTATAGATCATCCTAATTTTGGTTTGGAATCCTAATGTGTGATCAAGGATCTTTTGGCAAAGTTATAAGCCTAAGATACCTTAGGTCACAGGGTTCACCTAGATAGTGACAAATTGCTACGTTAGATTTGTGAGGTTTTAAAGGTTAATTGGCCTAGGAAATTAGCATGCAAGTCTAGTTTGCTATGGTATGGTTGTAAAAGGAACAAACCAAGAGTTGTTTCAGAGTCCTTAGGTCATATGAGGACCATCTACATGCTTGGGAGTGGTCAGGAAGTCCACTGGTGAAGAGTTCTAACTAAAGGCCAGGTTTAGGCGTGGGAAATTAGCGTGCAGGTCTAGTTTGCTATGGTATGGTTGTAAAGGGAACAAAAAAAGAGTTTTTTCAGAGTCCTTAGGTCATATGAGGACCATCTACATGCTTTGGAGTAGTCAGGAAGTCCACTGGTGAAGATTTCTAACTAAAGGCTAGGTTTAGGCCTAGGAAATTGGTGTGCAGGTCTAGTTTGATATGGTATGGTTGTAAAAGTAACAAACCAAGAGTTGTTTCAGAGTTCTTAGGTCATATGAGGACCATCTACATGTTTGGAAGTGGTCAGAAAATCTACTGGTGAAGAGTTCTAACTAAACGCTAGGTTTAGGCCTAGGAAATTGGCGTGCAGGTCTAGTTTGCTATGAGATGATTGTAAAGGGAATGAACCAAGAGTTGTTTCAGAGTCCTTAGGTCATATGAGGACCATCTGGATGCTTGGAAGTGGTCAGGAAGTCCGCTGGTGAAGAGTTCTAACTAAAGGCCAGGTTTAGGTGTAGGAAATTGGCGTGCAGTTCTAGTTTGCTATGTTATGGTTGTAAAGGGAACAAACCAAGACTTGTTTCAGACTCCTTAGGTCATATGAGGACCATCTACATGCTTGGGAGTGGTCAGGAAGTCCACTGGTGAAGAGTTCTAACTAAAGGCTAGGTTTAGGCCTAGAAAATTGGCGTGCAGGTCTAGTTTGATATGGTATGGTTGTAAAAGTAACAAACTAAGAGTTGTTTCAGAGTTCTTAGGTCATATGAGGACCATCTACATGCTTTGGAGTGGTCAGGAAGTCCATTGGTGAAGAGTTTCAGCAATAAGTCACTTTTAGGCCTAGTTTCCCTAAAGCCAAAAAGACATTAAACTTTGATTAAGTGTCTAACTTTGCAAAGGGAGTTTATTGGGATAGAAACTCACTTAATTGACTATGTTACACCATTCTAAGAGATTGGGAATACCCATAAGTCATTACAGGTGATTGGTGAATTGTGGGAGTCAGGTGAAGGGCACACTACTTTTCGGCTATCACCTCTGCATTAAATTAGGTCTGTGTCCAAGGTGAGTGTTAGGTTGTGCTGGAGTGGAGCTGGAAAACAAGGCTTTGGGATGTCAAATAACTTCAAAATGGGTGTCTAAAAATATCTTGATTGTGTCAAGATACCAAGTTGTCAATAAGTTAGAGTGAAAAATCGAGGTTGAGAAGGCTACAAGGAAAAGTGTGTGCAGGTCTAGTTCACTATAGTACGGTCTTAATGGGAATGAACCAGTTGTTATTTCAGAGGCCTTAGGTCAAATGAGGACCATTTACATGCTTGGGATTGGTCAGGAAGTCCACTGGTGAAGAGTTTCAGCAATAAGTCACTTTTAGGCGTAGTTTCCCTAAAACCAAAAAGACATTGAACTTTGATTAAGTGTCTAACTTTGCGAAGGGAGTTTATTGGGATAGAAACTCACTTAATTGATTGTGTTACACCATCCTAAGAGATTGGGAATACCCTTAAGTCATTACAGGTGATTGGTGAATTTTGAGACTCAAGTGAAGGGCACACTACTTTTCGGCTATCACCTCTGCATTAAATTAGGTCCGTCTCCAAGGTGAGTGTTAGGTGGTGTTGGAGTGGAGTTGGAAAACAAAGCTTTGGGATGTTAAATAACTTCTAAATGGGTGTCTAAAAATATCTTAATTGTGTCAAGATACCAAGTTGTGAAGAAGTTAGAGTGGAAAATCGAAGTTGAGAAGGCTACAAGAAAATTAGCATGCAGGTCTAGTTTGCTATGGTACGGTCTTGATGGCAATGAACCAGTTGTTATTTCAGAGGCCTTAGGTCAAATGAGGACCATTTACATGCTTGGGATTGGCAAGGAAGTCCACTGGTGAAGAGTTTCAGCAATAAGTCACTTTTAGGCCTAGTTTCCCTAAAGCCAAAAAGACATTGAACTTTGATTAAGTGTCTAACTTTGCGAAGGGAGTTTATTGGGATAGAAACTCACTTAATTGATTGTGTTACACCATCCTAAGAGATTGGGAATACCCTTAAGTCATTACAGGTGATTGGTGAATTGTGGGAGTCAAGTGAAGGGCACACTACTTTTCGGCTGTCACCTCTGCATTAAATTAGGTCTGTGTCCAAGGTGAGTGTTAGGTTGTGCTGGAGTGGAGTTGGAAAACAAGGCTTTGGGATGTTAAATAACTTCGAAATGGGTGTCTAAAAATATCCTGATTGTGTCAAGATACCAAGTTTTGAATAAGTTAGAGTGGAAAATCAAGGTTGAGAAGGCTACAAGGAAAAGTGCGTGCAGGTCTAGTTCATTATAGTACGGTCTTAATGGGAATGAACCAGTTGTTATTTCAGAAGCCTTAGGTCAAATGAGGACTATTTACATGCTTGGGATTGGTCAAGAAGTCCACTGGTGAAGAGTTTCAGCAATAAGTCACTTTTAGGCCTAGTTTCCCTAAAGCTAAAAAGACATTGAACTTTGATTAAGTGTCTAACTTTGTGAAGGGAGTTTATTGGGATAGAAACTCACTTAATTGA
Organism: Chamaecyparis obtusa; assembly: GCA_027943335.1. NCBI lineage: Eukaryota > Viridiplantae > Streptophyta > Pinopsida > Cupressales > Cupressaceae > Chamaecyparis > Chamaecyparis obtusa. The sequence continues at coordinate 81,634 of BSBK01008196.1, forward strand.
TTGTGTTACACCATCCTAAGAGATTGGGAATACCCTTAAGTCATTACAGGTGATTGGTGAATTGTGGGAGTCAAGTGAAGGGCACACTACTTTTCGGCTGTCACCTCTACATTAAATTAGGTCTGTGTCCAAGGTAAGTGTTAGGTTGTGCTGTAGTGGAGTTAGAAAAAAAGGCTTTGGGATGTTAAATAACTTCCAAATGGGTGTCTAAAAATATCCTGATTGTGTCAAGATACCAAGTTGTGAATAAGTTATAGTGGAAAATCAAGGTTGAGAAGGCGATAAAGAAAAGTGCATGCAGGTCTAGTTCACTATGGTATGGTCTTGATGGCAATGAACCAGTTGTTATTTCAGAGGCCTTAGGTCAAATGAGGACCATTTACATGCTTGGGATTGGCAAGGAAGTCCACTGGTGAAGAGTTTCAGCAATAAGTCACTTTTAGGCCTAGTTTCCCTAAAGCCAAAAAGACATTGAACTTTGATTAAGTGTCTAACTTTGGGAAGGGAGTTTATTGGGATAGAAACTCACTTAATTGATTGTGTTATACCATCTTAAGAGATTGGGAATACCCTTAAGTCATTACAGGTGATTGGTGAATTGTGGGACTCAAGTGAAGGGCACACTACTTTTTGGCTGTCGCCTCTGCATTAAATTAGGTCTGTCTCCAAGGTGAGTGTTAGGTGGTGTTGGAGTGGAGTTGGAAAACAAGGCTTTGGGATCTTAAATAACTTCTAAATGGGTGTCTAAAAATATCTTGATTGTGTCAAGATACCAAGTTGTGAAGAAGTTAGAGTGGAAAATCGAAGTTGAGAAGGCTACAAGAAAATTAGCGTGCAGGTCTAGTTTGCTATGGTATGGTTGTAAAGGGAATAAACCAAGAGTTGTTTTAGAGTCCTTAGGTCATATGAGGACCATCTACATGCTTGGGAGTGGTCAAGAAGTCCACTGGTGAAGAGTTCTATTTAAAAGCTAGGTTTAAGCATAGGAAATTAGCGTGCAGGTCTAGTTTGCTATGGTATGGTCGTAAAAGGAACAAACCAACAGTTGTTTCAGAATCCTTAGGTCATATGAGGACCATCTACATGCTTGGGAGTGGTCAGGAAGTCCACTGGTGAATATTTCTAACTAAAGGCTAGGTTTAGGCCTAGGAAATTGGTGTGCAGGTCTAGTTTGCTATGGTATGGTTGTAAAGGGAACGATTCTAAAGGAAACAAACCAAGAGTTGTTTTAGAGTCCTTAGGTCATATGAGGACCATCTACATGTTTGGAAGTGGTTAGAAAATGCACTGGTGAAGAGTTCTAACTAAACGCTAGGTTTAGGCCTAGGAAATTGGCGTACAGGTCTAGTTTGCTATGGGATGATTGTAAAGGGAACGAACCAAGAGTTGTTTCAGAGTCCTTAGGTCATATGAGGACCATCTGGATGCTTGGGAGTGGTCAGGAAGTCCGCTGGTGAAGAGTTCTAACGAAAGGCCAGGTTTAGGCGTAGGAAATTGGCATGCAGTTCTAGTTTGCTATGGTATGGTTGTAAAGGGAACAAACCAAGACTTGTTTCAGACTCCTTAGGTCATATGAGGACCATCTACATGCTTGGGAGTGTTTAGGAAGTCCACTAGTGAAGATTTCTAACTAAAGGCTAGGTTTAGGCCTAGGAAATTAGCGTGCAGGTCTAGTTTGCTATGTTATGGTTGTAAAAGGAACAAACTAAGAGTTGTTTCAGAGTCCTTAGGTCATATGCGGACCATCTACATGCTTCAGAGTGGTCAGGAAGTCCATTGGTAAAGAGTTCTAACTAAAGGCTAGGTTTAGGCCTAGTGTCCCTAAAGCCAAAACGGTATTGAAGTTTGATTGTTTTGGGTTTGGAACAGAATTGTGGGTGATATAATAACATCATAACATCATTTTTCATCTATATTGAATGATTATATAATCTTTTTTGCTTCAAATTTGGAAAGTTGCTGTAGGTGGTCATTTTGGTGCATTGAATTAACTCTATTTTGGTCTTTTTGATGATATAATGGGCCATTCAATGAATTTAAATAATATTTTTCATTGAATGGACCCTATGTAACATATGTATGATGTTACTAACCATTTGGATGCAGGATAAGTTGTTTTAGTGGGTGTACACCATGACGAAGAGTGGGAAAATGATACAAAATTGATGCCACAAGTGTAGCAGCAAAGGATCCGCCTTAACAAGGGTATAATTTTATTTGAAACAGCAGAAGTATATGTCAAATGAAAGGTGAATCCACAAGGAGGAGTTCTGGAAATGAGTTTTGAGTTGTTTTTAATAAGGCCCTAGTTTTGAAGGCCTAGAGGGAGCAATTTGGGGCTTTTGGGTATAGAAAGCCTACAGGATCCAATTGACTTCAAATTTCTCTAATTGGGACCATATTAGCACTCTGTGAAAAGTGGCAAGGTTGGGTGTTAAGTTTTTAATAGGGTTCCTTTGTAAAAGTGACCTATTACGTCTAGGAAGGAAAGTGGAGCAGCAGTTTTTGGGGGTTGTGTTCCAAATTAACCCTACCTAATTCTGAGATATGTTTTGTAAAACCATAAAAGGTATCTGAATATGTAATTTATTTTGGAAGTGTTTTGGGAAAACTAAGAGTTATTTGGGAAAAACTCGCTGGTTAAGACTACAAGGATAGAGAGCCTAGAGTGTGGATTGAGGGTAAGATCTTGGAGTAGGACTTCAAGAACCACTTGAACATTGTTAGATTCATATTTTAAGCCATATTGAATCCCTATAATAGTAAGGTAGTTGGGAGAAGTCAGATTGATAGGTTAGTGGCATATTGGCACTTGGGGCCACTTGGGTAAGGAACACCTTTGAGGAAACCAAGAAAACTTTATTTATAAAATAACCCCAATCTAACCTACCTATTTGCATCAAATTTTCAACCAAGCTATAAACAAATTGTTGAAGCATTAGTATCTGGATTTGTTAGAATTTCTTTAAAAAATTATCATTGCAAGAACAAGAGCCACTTAGGCTTCTTACATATTATATTTATACATTTATGCATTCATTTCATTACTTTTGTTATTATTATAGTTAAGGAATTGACTTTTATTGAGGACAGTGACTGGCATTTGTAGCACAGTTAGCAAGTTAAACATACAAGCATAACTATAAGGCATGGGAAATTTACAAAGCAAAGACATGAACATAAACATAATTTAGTATACATCAATACACCAAACACATGAATTGCATACCTAAAACATAAAAAATATATATTCGTAGGGCATGAAGTCAAATACATATGTCCAATAATGTCATACATTGAATATATTCAGTAAAACTGGCTTCCTCAAAGCCAAATGGATGTACAACGTATCACTGATACAATATACAAAAAATATGTCCACTAATGCCATATAGGCATACAATCCATATCCCTAATCTAGTCCTTTCCCGCTAGGGGAAGAAAACAAATCCCGAGCTGTCTTCAATCGTCGCGTCGATGGAGATGTAGTGGATGCCGTAGTCTTCTGAGTGCGCTCACTCATCCTCCTATCTAGACTCTTCTGTAGCTCGACCTCATAAAAAATAAAATTAGATAGAGATAACTAATATACATCAAAATTGAATTATACAATGACATAAAATTGAATATTGGCTTACCGCTAGCAGATAGTCACTATGTTCATCCACCGAAGGCGCATGCTGGCGATCTGGAGTCATAAGTCCCTACAAAAATGATCAAAATAATAATTAAAATACATACATGGATATCATTATAAAATTCAATACAAACTATTAAAATAACAATTAAAGTTAAGTGATCTCTTTCATACCTCAGTCAGTGCTTCAGAACTAGCTACTGCTGCAGCTACTTTGCGATCCAAAGTATCACGGACAGAAGGAGGAGTCTCTGATGTCAAAAGCTGAAAATGAAACAAAAAAATTAAATTATGTAGTTATCAAGATTACATATATTTTTTACAACCCTACTAATGAGTAAATGATACCTCTGTGAAGGTTCCACTGCGTCCTCCGGTGTGTGGCGGCGAAGTGTAAAAGGGGACATTAGGATCATTGCCACTTCCACCGCCACCATCACTGTCACTGACACTCTTGCCCTGAATTTTCATCATAAACAATAGATACTACAAATTAAATAGTTATTCTTTTATAAATGAAATATGATCAAAGCAATTTCATGAACTTGGAAATATTTACCTGTGTGTCAATGCCAAATGTCGTATTTAGAAATCTATCGGTCATAAATCCAGGATCATCTTCCTCTCTCTCGTCAGTACCATATGTGCACAAGCATCCACATGACCGACAAATATGGCCCCTCGAGGATTGACCATGGTCACCCTCAACTAAAGGAGTGGCACACTGAATGAGAGTCTGTGTCAGAGCACTAATTGTGCCTAGTGTGTCTATCTCTACATGTTCCTTCACAGCAGAAGGAATACTAACATGATCTGCCTGTGGCTTGCCAATAACAGGCCTAGGTGCATTAGGGTCACGATGTGCCCCTTCTCGATCAAATGATGACCCCCCTCCTCTACCCTGAGAATCTAGAATGTCAAAATAATTTGGCACCTCTTTGAGTACAAACTCACAATAGAGTTTCCTCAAGAAATATATAGGAACTTCATGATTGTTACAAGGAGGCGCATCAAAGACCATCCACCATCTATACCAAAAATTATTTTTAATGTCTTCATTTGTGCACCAATGAATTGGGAACCTCTTTGTTGTAGTTCTAAGAGTATTTGCGTCCCCTGGTTTTTTAAATAGCAAACAAATGTCATCTTTTGTGATTTTTTTCTTCTTTATGTCAGCATAAGATAATTTATTTGCATAATATCTTTTTTGTTCTTCTCTTTTATCCTGCCATATATTAAGTTGCCCACTAACCGCGCTTACGTGGGTCAAGATTGTTTCTAATGATTTTGCAAGACTTTCCCGTCCCGGATTTGTACCTCTAGAATCTTTTAACCTACTAATTAAAGATTCTAATTCTTTTTGCCCTTTTTCAATTTGGTTCATCAAATTTTCTTGGGTTCCAGGAGGAGGTTTCTCAATTGTTGGAGGAGGCAATTCAGGTTCATTTTGTTCTTCATGAGGAGATGGAGGGTTTGGAGGAGTGTTTGGTGGAGGATTTGGTGGAGGGAGATTATTTCTTCCTGAAAATTAAAAAAATTACATTTTAAAATCTTCACTATACAAAGAATTTAAACAAAATAAAATTAAAGCAAAATAAATTGCAAAAAAACTAAAATTTTAAAACAAATAAGAGGCATAAGTTGTAGAAACACTTACCTCTTCTTCTCAATCGACTTCGTTGACGTGGTGGAGCCATTTGATCAATGGATGAAGGAAAATAATAGCAGCAGGTGGAAGGCGTGCGCGCTTTGGGAGGTTTTCTTCACTGCACACACGGGTTTGAGAAAGCAAAATGAGTTTTGGGCTTTCTCAAACCCGCGTTTGCCATTTATATTGGCTTTTTCAAAGCGCGTGCGCGCTATAGCGCGTGCGCGCTTTGTTTTGGATTGCCCAAGCCTAAGGCTCGGGCAACCCAAGCCATAGGGCACACGCGCTTTAGTGCGTACGCACTATGTGCGATGGGGGGCCAAAAAGAAAAGTGGCATCTTTTTGGTCCCCCATCTTTGTGCATATACCCTTAAAGAGAATTGCACCATCAAGGTATAAGATATCTTGTTTCTCAGTTCTAACCTTTGCTACATATTATCATGTTTCCCTTTCAAGTACATTTCATTTTAATTTCATGATCAATTATGAAATAAGGGTTTGACTTAGGCAAACCCCTTTCTACAAACATTTTCCCTCTTTTTCAGTGTGTGGGAAGTAGATGGCACACGTATAGGAGTTGTATAGAAAGGTCAAATTGAAAGCTATAATTTGCAAGTTGCTTCATCAAAAACATTTGGGTCAAAGGAAATTTGGCTCACCTGTAACTAGTTGCTTGGTGTTCTAGCTCATCGACTAGTTTATTTGATTTGTTTGGGCTTGGTCGACTGGTACATTTAATTTGGGTCATGTTCCTCGTGATGTGGATTGACTATTGGGCGTGTGAGGACCTAAATCTTGTGTGTTGCATTCTCCTATGTGGATCTGGTGACTGTTGCAGGATGACTTGGAGGAAGTTGTAGTTATTTAATGTTTCATGAAGCCAATTGATATTTTGTATTTAATTCTTGTTGAAAAGCCAACTTGTGGCTAAGTTGTATATAAGGAGGGTGTGGGTAGTTGTTTAGAGAGAGAAAGGAAGTAGCAGAGATAGATATATGAATGTTTAGCAGAGCTAGTGGCTAAGTGTCTTGGCCTGGGAGGCAAGGAGATTGCTTGGTAGCTTGCAAGCACAAGTTTAGATCTTCCTTGGTGTTTCTACCAGTTCCTGTGGTTGTGCAGATCTAGGCTAGCTAGGTGATTGTTGGATCCTACGAGATCTACGTTGTATTTGCTGATGTAATTGGCTACATAACTGAGAAGACCTTACAGCTCGACATGTTGCATGTAATGCTCGGTTATTGATGTATACAAGTTGACTTATGTTTATATCTTGTTGTTTCTGTGTATTTCTATTGTATTGGTGTTGGTTGCAACGTTTGGACTGTCCATTCTTGGATCCTCCATCCTTGACTACGTTATTACATTTTCTTAATTTAGACGCTTCTTTATGATGAGTACCAAAGTACTCCACTTGTCACCCACTCAACCTCGGGGAAATAAACCATCAATTCATTTGGCTCCAACACTAAATAATTATTGCTCTTGATTTCCCTTTCACTAATTATATCATTACACCTGCATTTAAAACATGTCCATCAATTATCCCTACAATAGCTATCAGGATGGCTTAAGAGGGTTTAAGTTTAAGTTTAAAATTCTTGCTTCACCAAATTCGGCCTTAATGAAATTTTTAAATGCCCCTCTTCTTGAAAAACTTTTGTCTCCCAATGAATGTTAGCGCTTCACCCAAAATTGATTTTCAGCTAATCTTTGAGGGATCTAACTCCAATTCTTTACCATTAGCATTCCAAAAATCTTCTATCAATTCCTCTTTCATTTGATCTATCAAGGTAACACCAACTTTGGACATAATGTCTACTACCTCATTACCTTCACACTTAATATGAGTAACTTTGAAATCTCTAAATGTTCCTATCAAATAATTAATCCTTCTCATATATTTGATCAGATTTCACACTCTAGACCACCCTTTAATGATGGCATTTACAATGACCCTTCCAAGTGAATTTTGTCGACATTTAGTTTTTTGGTTGCCAAGACTGCATTTAGGGTCGCCTACACTTCAGCCTCATTGTTTGTTGGTTCACACATACTTTTTGCACTAATTGTAAGAATATTTTATTTCCAATCTCAAGCCATGAAGCTTGCTCCTGAAGGGCATGTGTTACCCTTCAACACACCATCAAAGTTAATTTTAACCCAATCCTATTCTGGGGGCTCCCAACACTCCTTGAAAGCCTCCTAATTGATTGGATTAACCCGACTTGCCCATTAACAGGCCAATCTATATTATTATTGCTTATTTTTATTTATAATTTTGTATATAAATTAAAATATCATATTTTTAAAAACATTAATTACAAGTACAAGACTACCATTAGTTTAACTCTTAACTACAATAAACAATCAAAATTCTTCATAGCAAAGTTACTATCTAAGGAGTTCATATTATTTATTCTTCTTAGCAAACAATTTTGTGTTGCTCATCAACATGTACCCTTTCAAAACATGGGTCAGTTAATGCTTTCGATGACTATTTTTGGATTTTTTTCTATGTATATTTTGTGATATTGCTATTAGGATTCAACCGTGTAGTTTTCAAGTTAGCCTCAAAGACCCATATTCTGTGAGTAGTGGTTCACAAGAACCCATTTCTCATCCTAATGAATGGTAAACATAGCACTCATTGCACATCTAGGTGCTTCTCACAAAGGTGAAGCTTTGGACCTCCGTGATTATCACCCATCCTAATAGTCCTCCAACTCAAACACGCTTGATCACAAAGTTGACCATTTTTTTTTCCTTCGGCATTTTAAATCGCACAATCTATATTATTAATTCAAACATATGTAAATATGATTTAGTAAACTTTCTCCGCCGACCTTTTAAATCACATTCTAGTGTACATTTTCCCCACCAAAATCTTTAACTACACTCCATGATTTATTAAATGTGATTTAAAATATTAATAAACTGAATGTAATTAAAACATTAATAAGAAAATATATACTCAAACATAATAATAATAATACCCTTGTATTTTTCTTAAGGTATCATGTAACGTTTTGTTGTTTTAATCCTCCTCGTATGTATGTCAAATGTACCATATCTTAAAGGAACAAACAAAACTGAAAGTGACGCAGCCTTAAAAATAATAAATACAAGTTAGAACCAAACTCAATTTGCAGGCGATAATCATTATTTTGTTCCCTTTTATAGCACGCTGATGGTGTCCTCCAAGGAAAAAGTTGGCATGATAAGCCTTCATAGTGTGCACACATTATAGAAACACACTAGTAGTGTGATATAATAATAATAAAAATGACAATTATTTCAAGAATTTGAAATATTTATTATAAATGTTATAGTGATGTGATTTAAATAGTATATTATTTATTATTATTTTTATAATTATTATAATTAGAAAGTGTCTACATTGTTTATTATTGGCTTTTATTTTTACTTTGTTAATTGAATAATTCTTCTATTTTATCTATGATGAATTTTTTATTTTTTATTTTGCACTTTTCATTGGTCTGGTGTGCTAGTGTTACTAATCAATCTAAGAGTTTCTAAGTGGCTCCCATTTAGATTCCTTTATCATATTATAGTTATGTCTCAATCTTTTGCTCCGCTACAAATTTTCCAAATTTGATGGCTTGTCAAGTTTAATGTATTCTCCTATGATACCCTAGTTCAATACCTTGAGTCCTTTGTTTAACCTCACATGCTTTATTTGAACTTTCTTAGTGACTTGTCATAGTTGTTTAAGAGATCTCTTAAGTGAATAATTTATTTTAAAATGATGGCTAATTTTTTAGCTATCAAGATTATGGTTAAAGTCTTGGGTGGCATTCATATGGTTCCTTGTTGCTGAAATGAAATTCACATTGTTAGCGGTAGATTATTTGTTTAGTGTGGTCATGTAGGTGTTAGTATTAATGTCAATTGTCAACCTCACTATAGTTTGGGTTAGGTGTTTTAGAGTTCTAACTAAATGAAGTTTGATGAACCCATTTGTTTGGCTCAAAAGCTTTGTAAACAAAACATAGGTATAGTGATTTTGGAACTATATGAATTTGTGGAGGAAAGTAGCCTGACCTCTAATGAATAGTGATATGAGTCTTCCAAGGCCCTTTTATAACTATAACCCTACCTCTTCCCTACATCTATAGTGTCGGGGTTTAGTTTAATATGATACCATTAAATAGAGATGTAGATAGGGGTGGAATTTACATGGAAATTTCTATTAAAGTGATGCTCTTTCACTATTTTTCTAACTATAATGATAAAGTTATTTTTTCATGTGTAGGGGGTTGGAAACTACCTACCTTTAACTCTAATGAATAATTTGATGATGAAGAAGGGAGATGTTATGTGGTAATTTCCAATAGGTAACAATGAAATAGTATTGCAATGGACATGCATCTTTAATGAATCCATTCTTTGCCCAATTATTGATCTTCGAAGATAATCTTAAGTTATCCAGTTTGTATGCAAGTTGAGTTATGCTTGGAGGACCTAATGACAAATAATGAGGCTATGTGGCAACACTCCATTAGTTGTGCCCCAATGGTAGATTGTGTTATGTGTTATTTTATACTTTGTTACTAGGTTGATATATCTACATTAGCAAGTCTATATATACCTTAATATGTGTGTTCATTATTATACTAGAGGTGTAGCATTTGGTGGTTGCATGAATGTTATTTTTGGTCATGATGTGTGCAATGACAAGGTGGCTAGTGTGTAGGTACTAATAAAGTGGCAAGTGTTAGGAAGAATGTGACAGTAGTGGGCCCATCATATGTCTAAGTTGTGAACAAATTATTAGAAGAGGTGAATGCAGTATATGGGCTTATTCTATTTCACCTATCAATGCATATTAGGAAAGGTGTCTCAACCTTGCTCCTGAGGCTAAGATTACAAAGGTTCTTTTTTTAAGAGGGATAAATGTTTTGACCTGGAGCTATGAACCAGTGAGGCCACAAATGGAGAACCTCATCGCCAATGGGTTTTGAACCTTGATGGAAAGAACAACAAAACAACTACTTAACCATCACAACATGCCACTATTGGCAAAGGAAACTCATTTTTTTGGTGCAATTGGCTTAATTTTTAAACAAAATTAAAAAAATTCTTACTTTCTCAACACCACCTAAGGTTTCTTATTGTGTATATCTCTTAAACTACTTCAATTTTTTTAAAAAGAGTCTAATTGGTCAATTGGCTCAAAATTTATATCCTCCAAATGTCTTCATAGGAAATGCGAAAAATTGTTGGACACATAAAAGACTTGGAAAGTGGAGTTACTTTTTTGACCAATTAAAAATGTGTATTATTACACATCATAAGAAATATTCTATTAGGGGTAATTATGCATAACTTTTGGGTGGTTTTAGCTCATGGGTTTCTAATAACTATTTGATAGTTTCAAGTTTAATATCTCCTATATATTAAAAGTGCTTGAGATGGAGGTTTAGTGTAGAGTTTTGTAAATAATATTAAGATGTAAGAATTCCTCCATATCTCCAGTTGGTTACGTTCCTATTAAGGTTTGCTCAACAAGTTTTTTGTAATTGATTTGATTTAGTGAATAATACAATGAGTTGCTTTGGCGTGTTGCTTTTTATCTTGAAATGGTTTTCCCCATGTGGACCTTTGTTATGGTATTTATTATTTATCCCCTATATAGATGTGTTTTGTTTTTGCAATTGTTAAAAGATTGAAATTTGCACAACACTCTCCTTAGAATATTAGTGTAGGAAGCAATTTTATGTACCATGTTTCCTTTCAATGTCGAGGTGGCATTTTAAATTGTACTTGGTGGGTGAGATGGTAGACATGCATGCACATCAAAGGCTGCCATGTTTCATATGGTTTTGGATTTGGTGAGACAATCTTAAAAACACACACGGTCTCCATATGTGCTTTAGGGATTGATGATGTATTGTAGGTTGATGACATGCCCACATCCCATTGAGAATAGTTGAATGACTATGAGGTCCTTTGTATTTTTTTCATCATTTGACATACACATTAAATGTGATAGTATAAAGGAGACATTGGATAAACATATGGTGCACATAAATTATTTTATTGGTTAAAACGACCAATGAGAGTAGTTGCTAGTGGATTCATCTATGCATTGTTGAATGAGAGAATGTCACATGGATCCGAGGGAGTAGACTTCCTGAGTTCTGTTTGATATATAACACACATGGTGGTTGGGACATTTAATTGTGTCCCAAATATTGATAAGATGATTGGTGGTCATATATAGTGGGTAAATGTGATCCGGTGTTGTTTGTAGAAATCGCACCTAAGGAATAATGAAATTGATAATGTCATTTTATATGTTGTGTGCTACAATTAGAGATTATGAATTGAATACAAACTAAACTAGGCCCATGGTACATGTATAAGCCAATGCAAAATGTAGTCTTTGAGTTATTTATGATTATGTATGTAAGGTTGTAAATTGTATACCCTATAAAATTTTGTGTTATATTTAGCACTCATTTTGGAGGTTATGCTTGATCTAGTTCAAACAAAATCAATGCAACTTCAAATTGGCAATATTGGCCTCACCCCTAATGTGTAGCCCTTGGTTCATCCAAAAAGGGATTGACATTGTAATTTATAAATGTGCACTCAAGCCATATGCATGTCATTCCAAAAATTTGTGGTGGACAAGCTCTCTTATCCTTATGCACTTGATAAAATTGCATGATCATTAGGAAATAATTTGAGAATATTGTGTGTTCAATAGCTAGAGATTTCGTTGAAACATGTGTAAAATTAATCTAAAATATTTTACCACACATATAACATTCTACACATGCAAAATACAAAGTACTTACATTCATGCAAATATTGACCACAATTATTACTAGCATACATTCCCAATTAAATATGAACTATGTCCCTTTCTAAGCCAACAAGCATAGCAATAAGATCCCATTATGTAAAACATATGTGTGTCTTTATATGGTATGGTCAACAAAATACCCATATGCTCCTCAAGAGGGTGTTCCTTATCATATTTAAGATTTTTTTTATATACAAGTAAAAAATTTCTCAAGCACATGAAGACACAATTCTTGATGAGTGGCACCATAACTTCACAAAAATACAATATCCCGATTCAAATATTGCTCCAAAAATATTTGCTCATTAACATCTCATAAAGGTTTATTTACCCTATGCAACATTTATGCCTTTTGTGGCATCAACCATAAATGATATGCATTTTTAGATATTTGCATCATATTTTCTATACTACATGCTCTCATTGTCCATGTGCTTTTACACCAATGAAAAGATTATAAGAGAGATCTACAACCAAATACATACAAAAATAAAATTAATACAATGCTTTTGAAATGTCAATCCAAGGAGGTGTGGTAGTAAAAAAGAAAGATCTTGATTTTGAGGTTCACCGTGCATAATACACCTCTCATCTGACACAAATAATCTACCTTATTGATTACAAAAATCTTCACACATTTTGCAAAATGATGCATCCTTCACTTCCAAATCTACATCAACTAACACATCCCTAAACATAATAAAATTAAAAAAAACACACACACACACACACACACAAATCTACAAAAAGAACCCACAAACATTGAAACTCCTCCATAATCTAACTATAGAACTAGTCCTAACAAAGGAACCAAAATGTTTCCCAAATTTTCCTCATTTGTGCACTATAACCTTCCTTGCAAAACATTGAATCACACACACAAACTTGTTCATCCATAAAAAGGAGCAACAATCTTGAAGGTAGTCTCACTTGAAGTGAATGACATATTTAAATACAAGTGGATCCTATCATGGCAATGAAAAAGTACTACAAACTTGCAAAGGAAAAAATAACATAAACATTGAAGAAGGATACCATGAATGGCAACACACGAGGCTTCACTATTCACAAAGTAACATGTTGCAAGTCACTTAATGCTCTCCTCAAACCTCTGGATGAATATTGGGAAAGCTTTTAACATGACTTAATGATGAGTACATATGAGGTATGTGCATATTATTGCAAGACCCTCTTATTCACATTAAATATATTTTTTCCTTTTATCAAATATTTTTTATATAGTTGCACCTGATTCCCATAGTTACATTGATTATTATGCAACCACTTATGTATGCATAATAATTATTTTATTAGAAGCCCATGATGGATAGGTGAGTTGGATTGGGCAAAAGGGTTTTCTCCTCATTGCTCTCGAGTTCAACTCCTTGAACCTAGTACTCAAATGGTATGTGTAATGTATGGGCCCTTATCAACACCCCAAGGGATTAGTCTTGCCTCATCTTGCCTCAAATTGAGCATTGGGTTGGGTCATGGGGATAATCTTGGTGACCAAAAAAGATTAATTTATTAGAATGACAATAAATATGATCTATTTGTGGTGCCAGAAATTCTTCTCCATAAACAAATTATTACATGTTTATGTTTAATAATTATGGGAGTGAATATTTATGAGGAATTACATGCCCTCAAAAGATTTGCTAATCCAAATCCTAATTTTGATTAACTATGTCAATATCTTCCCCATCCCTAGTCTATCATGGTTGGTAGGTGTGTTCACACTTAATGGGCCACCTTACCAATATAAATGTTTTTTTTTAAAAAATTGGTGATTGCTTTTGAATGGAGCTTTGAACCAATGGGGCTACAGCAAGGGACCCCATCCCCAAGAAAAAGTTGAGGCATTAACACCTTCCCAACTACAATTTGCGGGTTACTTCCTTCTTCCTCTTTGCTCACCTTTTCCTTCCTATCTCCATCTTCCTCTTCTACCCCTACCCTTCTCTCCATCATCCTCATTGTTCTCCTCATGTCCTTGTCTTCCTATATGTCTTCCTCTCCTCATCCTCATCCATGTGCATTAGAAAAAACCTCCTCTACCTTTCACATCAACCAACCATCTCTCTATCATTGTCATCTATCCTCTATCCTCCATCCTACATCAACCAACTTTTGTCTCCAACCTCCAAACATAGGCCTAGGTGAGATTCAAACCAAGGATGCATTATCAAAATTCAATCTTGTTGCTTGCAACTACCATTGCATTGCAAGGTCACCCCCCTTACCAATATAAATATCTTTTATTAAGAAAAAAATAGGTTTTGAAGGGACCTGAAACCCTTTACAACAAGATTACAAAATATATATCAATAAAGCCCACCTAAACAAAAAGGAACAAACAACATGGGACAAGCCAATAGGTTCCCACAACCCAAAACAAAAGCTGCAAGAAAATAGCCATCAAGTAGCCAAAAACTAGTGAGAGGGCCAGAGGAAACCCCAGCTCAAAGTCCCCCAACCAAGATCCATCAAGATAAACCTTTAGCACTACCTTTGTGGGAATGAAGGGTCATGTAAAAAGAGGGCATAGACATCTTAGCTTTCTTACCCTTGACAGTTATCCAACCCTCTTCCACTTTCGTTGCCTCAACTTTCCAGTCTAACGAACCAATCAATGGACCACCAACATCTTGGGAAAGAGTGTTAGTAGAGAGGTCACCCCCCCACCGTTGGAGAAAGATTATAAGTCCTCCTTGCAGGAAAAGCATTATCACATATGTCACTAGAATTGACAGCCAAAACACTATTGCTGGGAGTAGTAGCCTGAGCCTCATCCCCACCTACATTCGAGGAGACAACAAGAATCGGCACACTAGCCTCATCACCCCCTCCATTAGTAACTAGTTCAACCTAAGAAGAAGCCACAAGACATAGAGAATCATGCGCAACCACCTAGGAGAAAATCCTATGAGTATCAAAATTCTTCATAGTCGTATAATGTTGAGCAGAAGCACCATTCCACCACAAAGCTAACGATTTGTGTTTCTCTAAACCACATTGTGCAACTACATGACCAATTTTAAAACATCTTCTATGCCTAAAAGGAACCCCTTCATAGTCCAAAATTTGAACCCAACTGCCCTTAGAAGAATTAATCACGATCTCATCCAATAGCCCTTTAGAGACATCTATTTTGACTAGAATACCTGGGCAAAGAGTGAATTAAAAATATCAGAGGATTCAACATCAACCATTAGAAAATCCCCAAGTGCTTTTCCCACTTCCTCTAAAAGAGAGTCAACCCAAAGATTAATGGGGAGATAAGGAAGTTGAACCCAAATTGGAATCTTATTAAATGATTCAAAGGAAGGACATAAATTGGAATGTCATGGTTTAACCATTACCAAAAATTTATTTTTCCAGCTAAAAAAATGATCACACAAGATTATATTTTTATCCTGAGGATTTTCAAATTTAGCAATAAAAAAACCCTTTGTCATAGGGTAAATATGAATTGTACTCAAAAGGAGAGGCTCCCACTATTGCGAGATCCAAGCATGCAACTGAGGAAGTCTAGGTCAAAAACTCTTGAATCGATAGATAACAGCATGAGAGGAGAAAACAAACACATTATGATCTATTTCCTCCTCAATCTCCTTATTCAACTTCATAGGAATGGCACTTGAAATTGGAATAAATACTCTATTAGCTTATTGATGCTTTAACCCTTGAAAATCACCCGAACACAAACTAGAATTACTTGTAGAGAAGGAACCATTAGATGCAGGGACAAACAAAGACATCATTGCGGGGATCAAGCAGGAAACAATTTTTAGCTTTGTAGGCTCTGTATCAATTTCTACTAATTGCCAATATTAATGTTTTCGAGTAAGGATAAAATAATTTTTGAAGGGAATAGTAACCCTTTACATTAGATAGAAAGATAGGAAGAAACGACACAAAGAAAAAAGAGACAGCTCGGGGACACAACATAGAACAATAGAAACCCCCCTAGCACTAGAAACCAGAAAAACAAGACCAACACACCAAAAAAGAAGGACGAAGACCAACTAGCACAGCTAAGACATTTTGATGAAGGGTGCTCCCCATAATACCACAAGCACATAACAGAAATAGAGAAACAACAACAATATGCAAGAAAAGAAAATTGGCTTCTTATTATCTCCACAAATGTGGAATTACAAACTTTCAGAATTACAATATGCAAAGCCACATGGGCATTCCCTTACAATATTCTGTAGGACAAAGCCTCGAACTACTACCAATCTACTACCTAGATCTACTACCCAGAACTGCCCTAGACAACACTATGGGCCTTCTTTATGTAGGCATTTTCCACCGCCCGAGAAGGTTCCAGAAATTTAGCCCTTAGGGCCGATCAAACTTAGAATTATTTTATTTTTCAATTTATTACATCAAAGTCGGCTCAAAATAACTTTTGAAACCCGAACAGAAATTTTGAAGGAAAATTATTTTCCGCCATTTCAGGTGACCCGACTTCCGGAGACCATAAGTCATCACCAGTTGACCCGATTGACTATTATAACCCCATTTCAGAAAGGCCACGAAGCGCTCTACACGCTTGACTAGTGCAAGCACTTGTCCCCCAAGTTTTCGACCTCATCCGGAGCCTCTAAAGCCTTCAAAACTGAGTTCAAAGTTTTTGTACCCTACTGCCAATACCGAAAATCTTCAATATCTTCAAAACCAGACCTGATCTAGCTATGAAACTTTACTGGCAGGCTGATATGACTGAGATGAACCTCCACATGTAAAATCAAAACATTCCGAGATTTATGACCAACTTACTAAAAACAACAAGTTTCCATAAATAGTAGCTCTGCACAAGATAGCCCTTATTGAATACAAAAACATAAATATTTTTGGGTGATGCAAGATTGCTCTTACACCCAGGATGCTCCTGCATCACATTTTATCCATAAACTTCGTTGTGTCTTCCTTCAGCAAATCAAATTGTTGGATGGACCCCCAGAGAGCCATGATTTCCTTAGAATTGTCTGCTTTCTTTTTCTTCGTATTTGCTCTAGTACGAGAGCCAAGGCCAGCAGGGGTAGAGCATTTAGTATCTTCATCTTCAACAACAATGGGACCGTTATTCCCTTCCAAAACAGAGAGAAGGGCCCTCAGGTTGTTAGTGGTCACCTTCATGCCCTCAAAGTTCTGCTTCATTATTCTGCTAAGGGTTTCTTCAATGCTCAGGATACAGCTGGAGGCAGTCTACATGCGGAAGTTGACAATAGCATTTATTTTTTGTTCTAGCTTCTCCATCAGACCTTGTCTATCAAAACCAGCAAACGTCTCAGCATCAGTACTAGCAGTGTTCGTAGGCTTGGCAGTGTTTATATTGCTAGTATAAATATTTTGATTAAGGAAAAACAAGTTTTGAAGGGGCCCCGAAACCCTATACAAAATGGTCAGAAAAGGATATTCAAAAAAACATTCAAACATGGGACAGATCAAGACCACACTAAGGGTTTTACAACAGGCTCCCACAACCTGGAAAAAGAAAGAACCAGAAAGAAAAAAGAATTTGGATCCCCAACAAGAACAGGCACTACAAAAAAAGGATAGAACAATTAAGTCCGGCAGCCCAAAGACATCCAGTGGACAGCAAAGAAAAATACATCCAATAAAGGTCCAACTGCCCGGCAAGAAAAACCCAAGGAAAATTATTTCTTTCCTGACTAGGAATGAAGAGACATATCAAAAGAGGGCAGATGTTTAGATTTTTTTTCCCTTTCATAGAAGTCCACCCATCTTCCACTTTCTTAGCCAAATCCTGCCAAGAAATCAAATCAAGAACCAAGACATCCAAGTTCTGAGAATCTAGAGAATGATCCAGGATAGGACCAGAAGTATCCAAAAAAGCTGATTCAATAGGTGAATTAGTAGTATCCAATCCAGAATGAACCAACGAAGTATTGACAGTTGAACGGGCAGAAGCCTCACAACCATCACAACCTTGAACAATTGAATATGTACAAAGAGGCGATCCAAGGATGGAATCAACACCTGGGGAAGAGCCAACAACAGTTCCAAGAGGCACATTTGCCTCAGCGATCTCCTGAGAAGAGGAAACAACCTGAGAAAAGTTCCTGATACACGAGTCCTTCACAACAGAGTAATGTTGGGAGGAGGCCCCCTTCCACCAAGAAGCAAGTTTCTTAACCTTTTCCAATCCACATTGATCCGCTAAGTGACCATTTTTAAAACATATCCTGCATCTAAAGGGAAGTCCCTCATAATCCAAGGATTGGATCCAGGATCCTTTAGGATGTTTCAACATAATCTTTTTCAAAAGACCCTTGGAAGAATCCAAATCAACCAAAATCATAGCATAAGTTGAATGAAAAATATCATTAGATTCCTCATCAACCATTAGAAAGTCCCCAAGAGCCTCACCCACAGCCTCAAGCAGAGAGTCTACCTAGAAATGAAGAGGGAGTTTGGGAAGCCGCACCCAAGTAGGAACCTTGGAAAACGTCTTAGAAGAGGCATCAAAGTCAGGATGCCAAGGCTTCATCATGAGCATGAACCGGGCATCCCAACTGAAAAAATTATCACATAAAATCAGGTTCCTATCAGCAGGATTTTCAAACTTAGCAATGAAAAAACCCCTAGCCAGAGGGAAAATGTGAACAGTTTCAAAAATTATGGGTTCCCACTAGCGAGTTATCCAAGCATGCAAATCAGAAAGACTTGGCCAGAAGCCCTTAAACCTACAAATAAGACCATGTTCAGTAAAAACAGAGGACACACCTTCAATGTCTTTCACAACCTCGTCATCCAGAAAAAAGAATTAGAGGGTTAGAGACACAGAAAGGGGCCACACCCCTCTGTCCTGAAACCAAAGACTGTTTGAGAGCAGAAGCTTTGCACAGGGAGGAACCACCAATTTGCTCCCCAGCACTAACTAAAGGAGCACCAAGGGAATCAGCAACCCCATCTGTCGACGACGCAGGAAGGGGCAGGGTCGAATCAGGAGCAGAGTGTGTGGGAGGCAGAGAAGCAACCTCCACACGCCTAGCAGAACGAGCAAACTGTCAACGACCACCATTAGCGGCAGCAACAGAGATCTCATTCGCAGGAGGAGGAGAGGCTGGAACCCTAAACGCAACAAAAGCAGCTACAACCCCAATCGCAACAGGTGGAGATGAAGTTGGTGCCCGCAACACAGCAAGTGCAGCAGAAGTGATGGCTACAGTCCCGTTTGCAACAGAAGAGGCAGGAGCCCTAATCGAGGCAGCGGTGGGAGCCATATTCATACACAGTGTTATTGCCAGTATAAATGTTGTTACAAAAATTAAAGTGGATTTATTTAAATAAGGTATCATTATTATTTCTCAAGATATGACAATAAATGTAGGTTAACATAGAGGCTTGTATTATATCTTCACATTTATATGTATGTTATGTTTACTCTTATGGTGTCAACTTGTTTTTATCAAACTTCCACTCTCGTTTAAGCTTGTTTGAAGCACATTTTGTCAATTCCATGTTGTCAATTTATTTTTATTGCACTATAAGTCTCTTTGAAGTTACTAGAAAGCATATATCACCCATGTGTTCTTCTTTAATTTCTTTTGTTGACATAGTGATGACCTTAGTTGATACTAGCTCTCTTAACTTAACCTTGCATCCAACATGAAACAACAACTTACTTAAAATATTGGGCCATTTAAGTCATTTCTTCAACGAGTCTTATCTTTTCGAATGTTTAACACCTTTAAGGTCCACAATTTTTGAAGAGGCTCCAAGTTGGTGAAATTGAGAGGATTGAGGACAAAAGTATTGAAATGCCATAATAATGGAAGTAGTTGCTCCCATTGATTTTCTTTACTCCTAACTTTAGATATAATCAATGAAAAATTTCATCTATTCAACTTTTTTTTTTATCATACATTGAAAAATATTGTGTCATTTCTTTAGTGAGTGTTATCTTTTCCAATGTTAACCACTTTTTAAGGTCCATAATTTTTTAAGAGAGGCTCCAAGTTGGTCCCATTTAAGAGGATCAAGGACAAGAGTATTGAAATTTCATAATAATGAAAGTATGAGCATTGAAAGTACACTTACAAAAAAATTATGTACTCCTAACCTAGGAATATTGTAATTAATAAATAACTTCATCTATTTAACTATGTTTGTTGCATCATATATTGAGTGTTTTACTCTCAAGCTAGTCAACTACTATGATTCTTACCATGGGGCATCAATAGTCCTATTATTATGGTATCTATACAACAAAAATATTTTTTTGCAAGCATGATTTCTCATCTTTGTAAAAAAATAGAAGGTATGTACCTTTAAAAATGAAGACTACACTTTAACAAGACATCAACAATGTAAAAAGGGAGATTAAAAAGTGTGATTTTGCACATATATTATAACACTACAAAAAAAAAATCTAAACTTGATTAAAACATTAGGTTTGGATGTATATACATGCATCAATATATACATCTAATGGGGCTAACCTAGCACATTGAAATAGGCCCACCTTACACATCAAAACAAGGCTGAGCCAATCAATGCTTAAACTAAAATATATTATACTTTCCTAAGACAAGATTAAAAAACTCCAACATCTCCCCTTTAGCTCAATTAAGGAGATTGGGTCTTAACATTGGTGTGCCCCATCCCCCTTGAAGAATACATTTAAAGGTTGATCAAAGACCAAAAATGAAGAGATCTTTCAACACATATAAGGACATCAATGACTTCTTTGAGAGGACATGATATGCAAGATACCTTTAGAATTCTTTGCTAGTTATATTCACCTCCTCATTCCAAACAAATAAATTGGATCCGTCAATCGCAATGGTTCTCAATGTAGCTTGATATCATCAAAATTTGAGAAAGGACTCATTATTTTGCTTGATATAGAAGATCTATAGAACTCTACAAAAAAACATCAATGAATGTAATGTAGCATTTTGGCACCCTTAATGATGGTTTCTTTATACATCCATGGGCATCCCTATCAAATGAGCCCTAAATGATGTGATGTGCAATAAGTAGCTTTTTCAAAAACTCGTCTTGATGGTGTTTCCCAAGCATACAACCATCACATAAACCACTAGGAGGATATGCAAAGATCCATGTCCACTCTTTCATTTACCACATGGCACACTACCTCATAGTTGATGCAAACCAATATATGATGCTAGAGTGTTGCCACTAACTTCCTTGGCAACCAAATCAATACATCAAGAAGGGGAAGTACAAAGAGGAAAATGAGAAGTACATTATGAATGGGAAGAGAGAAACTTAGCCCCTATATTTTCCAAGCATGTTCTTTAAAATCTCAAAAGTGCAATTTATGTGCTTATGTCCCAATCTTTCACAATAAACACACGTTCCATGGAAAAATGACAACCAATTTCTTCTCTTGGCAAGTACCTTGACCTTGATGTCTTTCCTCTTCTTGATGCCTTTACTCTACTATTATATTCCTTCTCTTGTACCAAATGAATTTCTTGAGCTATCTAGACATGTAAAGAAATTAGATTATTTCAAAAAATTGTGGTTCCTAAAGCAAATTCATGAAAAACACCCTAAAGTACAAGAAATCAATCATAAACAATCATGGGAAGTCAATCCTGGACTGTAACTCATGTTCGCATATCCACAATTGCTCTAAAAAATCACCAAAAAATTTGGAGCAATCTATAAGATAAGCATGATCCTTGAAAATTACGGATTTCTTGGAGCTCTTTGGATTTAAATTCCTCGAGAATAAAATCCCACCTACTCTTATACCATGTACAAATTAGCAAGCTTGCACCCTTACAACCAAAGAGACTAAGCCTTAACAAGACAAGAATAATGTAAACATAGAAACAAATGCATGTTATGGTGCCCAAAGTCTATAACACAATTTGCAAACTCTACGAGTACTCTCCAAGCTACCAAGTACTCTATTTTTTCTGCTGGACAAGTTTTCATAACTTTAAATCTCGTGTTTTTATAGACCAAAAAAATGTGGCCAAATATGTCAATGCTGGTGAAAAGTCGTATTTTTTCACATGTTTTTACTACAAAACCACACATTCTCTTTCAAGATGTCAATTTTTAATTTAATATATTTTGTAATTGGATTTTACATAAAAAAAAATACATTCCTTTAAGAGATTTTGTTTTTTAGTATTTTCTAAGTTGTTGAGTTTTTGTCAAGTATTAGCCAAACTTTTGCCTAGTTAAAAAATTTGGGCTTGCTAAGTATTCCCCAAGTCCGGGGCTGCGAACTATGTTATAACATTTTAGGAAACAAGCTATTTAATAGAACAATGGGTTTGGATATTTATATATACAAAATAAAATACATATTGAAGGGGGCTAACCTATGGTAGGCAGATATCCTAAAATACATTAGGAGGTCCTTGGACAAGATTACAAACTCAAAAAACTTGGCATGCTGAAGCTTCAATTGTAATATTTTTCCATGTCATCCTTGTAAATGCATGTTTATCAGAATACTTGGCACAAACTTCTTTATGATCAACTTTCGTTGGCACGAGATGTCTTTTTTATCAAACAAAACCAACGACTTCCTTGTTACCGAAATCTTTGGTGCAAGGTACTTTGGTACAGCGTGTACTTGCATTAATATTGAAGTGATATGAAATTGTTTAGTTATAAAATAAAACACTTGCAGAAACCACATTGCAAGGTTTTATCAATCTTAATCTCAACAATCATCTATCTTCTTAAGAGATTTCATTTCTATAGGCTTATTAATTTATGAGGCATATTGACCTATTTGATCTTGAAACTTGAATCTAGACTATAGACATACTAGTTTATATATATATTAAAAATCAAATTTATATGAATCGAATTTTTTCTCCTTGCTGAATTTTGTTCGAATTTTATTGTTGTCAAACTCGAACTCGAATCCGAACCTTGTGACTTAGATCTACAGTTGGCTAGTTTTTAGGAATATTCCCTCGCTGCCAACTCGTTTAGGGAAAAAATGTCGACACATCTGTTAAAGAAAACTTATGTATTTTAAATCAGCTCTTCATCTCAATTTGATATTATACTGCGAATCTTATTTGATCTTGCAGCACGCTCCACTTAATCAAACGTAACCTTCATACAATCATGAATTTATGGTCAATTAAAAACATTGACCGTGCCAATGCTCAGCCATAAAATTTATGGAGGACAGATGTTGTAAACAAACAAAAATAATGTGTTCATCTGAAATTAAGCTCATAATTATAAGATTTAAAAATCTAACTTCAGTATAGGGGTTCAAGCTTTTTCCCCTTTATCAAACCAACACAATTATTTTCTCTGCTTTAACATACGGTTTTGTTCTTACAATTTGCTTGAGCACTCATATTTAGTACGCACATTAATAAAGCAATGATTTTGACACTTCATTTTCCTATTTGACGGAGTTCCTAGTCTTGGCTAAGTCTCTCAAATTCAATCAATTCGGAGTCTTCCATTGAACTTCGATTTCACCATCTCAGTGCCATCATAAAAGTAGCCCAATGATTCCTGACTGAAAGACTTGCTTCAATTATGCACCCTCTGAACCAGGTTTGCCAGAAGTCCTGACTTCTTGCTTGCCAAATGGGCACATCTAACTTTTCCAAGAAAAAATATTGATAATCATAAAAAGGAAAAACCTGCTGAATCTCATTCTTGGTTATTGTTCAATCCGTCAGTGTACATGCAGAACCACCAATGTTGAAACATAAGTTTTGCAATGCAACAAATTTCTAGTGAGTTAAAAAAGGAGAAAAAATTGTAAGGAATAAAGCTCATGAAAAATTAGCTTCCGAATGATTAACACTTCAAAAATGCAGATTACATCATTCAGAAGATGCCTGGCATACAGGCAAGTAATAGGTATCCAATTGCCAGTATTTCCGCCTGATACCTTCCCATGTTTTTCCTTCCAAGCAATCTTTTACTGGTAAGGGAATGAACTGAGTAGTATAACCTATATTTGCAAGCTCAAGTGCAACTAACTGACAATAAACTACATGAAAAAATGCATTATCTGCACAAAGACCGTTGAAAAAAGAATAAATGCCTTCACCCTTCAGTAATTTTGGAAGGTACTGGTGGAACTCCTTCATATCTTCGTAATACTCCCCATATGTATCAAAAAATATCCCTGCATGAAAAGTTCATTTACCAAGCATCAAACAGCTTACAACTTTTTTGTTATTAGAGGTCATCATGGTAAGGAGATTCCAGCGGACAATTTAGAATTAAACTTTATTTATTCCCAAAAAACAAAAATATTTGTTTGTTGATGCAAATAAATTATTTCATTCATATCCGCATTTTCATAATTTAAAAAGCCATTTTCCATGTAGAGATCAGAAATGTTTTGACTTCATGAGATATGAAATAGTTAAAATCAAAAGTTGTGCTTAATCACATGCAAATACAGTTTGCCATGTCATATCCATAAAATCAAATGTAACTCTTTCCTGTAGGTCAAATATTTGACCTGTACCAAAATACAATAAGTAGCTTTCTTAAGCTATTTCCATAATCAGAAATTTTTATTGCAATATAATTTCACAATTGAAGAAACTAATGTCAATGGTAAAAACATTAGACATTATTCCTGGGGACATAACACTTGATGAAAGCTTTCAGAACTTGAAATGCAACACCAATGAGAATACACCAATACAGATTAAGGTAACAAAAGGGAGACTACACCAGGCAACAAGCATGGTACCAATGACTAGGTGGTAATGCTGCAAGAGAAATGAGAGGGAAAATCGAGACAAAAGAGTATCTGCAACACCTTACAGCCTTCCCCAGAAGTACAAAAGAAATGAAAATGTAAATATTGCAATTACATGACAAGATTCATCACAGGATCTATATATATTATAAACACAATGAAAAAACACCACAAAATTTCTCCTCTTGAAGCAACCTGAAGGATGAACAAACTAATGAGTTAAAGGACAAGGGGTTTTTCGTAAAGTCCTTAGCCATAAAGAATTTGTATTAAGAACTCTGGAGAAAGAAAAGCAATAGGATAAAAAATTTAGCTTTTACTGCAAGCTGCTTCTGGATTCAATTGTGTGAGTATTTTTTTGCATCAACGTTTTGGATCACACTCTGTGATCCATCATCAGGATGAATGATAGAGAGCCAAAGGAAAAAATGAGTAAAGTAGCAGACTAAGCCAGCTTGAGAGAGAGAGAGAGAGAGAGAGAGCTGCTAAGAAGGAAAAACCCCATACTGATTTAAACTTTGATGACGAAACAGAAGCTATCTATAATGGCATCTTGTAATCCCACAGAGGACAATTCTAGAGAGCAAATGGAATCAGCGAACTATTTTATCACAAGACACAGCCTATCACTTTCTGAATTGAAAGTGCATCGCTTTTGAATATGTTGTGAAAATGAATGAGAAGCAGTGGGATTGTACACAAGAAAAATCAAATCAGTTAAACGCTGAGAACATGTTCCTTGAGAATCATAATAAAAAATTGATCCAGGTGTCATCTGTGACGTCTGTAACTATTTATTAACCACCCCTGCAAATCTCAGAGAGATTCTCAGGCTATGACACCTATCCAAGAGATTTTAGGAGGAATTGGAAACATTGCAATTTATAAAGAATGAGCTTTACAGTTACTACAAGAAATACCAAAGCGTATTCACTTCATTCAAATAACTCCTTGATCAAGATATTGGCACCCAAGATTTGACAGTCACAGCTGTAGATCACACGATGGAAAGATGCTTTGATGAACAAAAGAGAGAATTCAAAATTGCCAGCCTCTGTTCTGGATGCCAGAAAAGGACAATGTTACCTTTAGTTTCTCAGAAATACAAAGTTGCTACTAGTGCATAATTTGATTTTACTATTAGTCTAAGTTACCATGGTTCAGCCCCCCCCCCCCCCTCCGAACTGGACCCAATTCGAACTGGTCCAAAGTTCGGGTCCCGTTCGCCTGTGGGTGCGGGCAAGGTCCGAATTTTCGAACCCAGTTCGAACTTCAGGTCCAGAAGTTCGAACCCGGGCAGACCAAGGCGTAAACCGGCGAACTGCGGGTGAACTGGGGCGAATTTCGGGACCCGCACGTCACTTAAGTTGCGAAATGTGCAAAATTTAATATTTTTTTGGCGTCCAAAACCCTAAAAGGTTGTTATGAAAGCCTAATTTGTGCTTTTCATTATCATTTGTTGTGTGCAAGAAGGCTATTTGACTTCAGCAAGAGCAAAAGAGCAAGTTCATGATTGTGCAAGGAGGAGTTGGAAGATTCTTCAAGATTGGTTTGTGAGCTTTCTTCAAGAGTTTGTGCCTCATACGTACACCTTTGCAAGCTCACAATGAGTAGAAGTAAGTTATTGTTTCATTTGTTTTTGTTTATGTTTAAGTTTTTTCATTTATCTTTCATTCTCCATAAGATATTAGCCATTTTTTCAATAATTTTTCATTCTCTTGCTTTTAAACTTTAAAGTTTTAAGTTTTATATTGAATAATGAATATGTATACAAATTGAAATTTCTTCCCATAGGAAAATGAACTACAATGGCATCTACCTCATCCTCGGTAGGCAATACTGAACAAAGAATAGAACCCCACTCTGATTCTCCTTTGTGGAAACATGTTGACATTATAAGAGCCCTTCCTGGAGGTGGTGCATTCCGTTGGAAATGTAGGGGTTGTGATGTAGAAAGAAATAGCTCATATTTTCGTGTAGTAGGCCATTTGTGTGGATACTCTGGTAGAGGAGTCAAGAAATGCCCTGGAAAAAGAGGTGTACCTATACCCAATGAAACTGTACTGAAGTATATTCAAGAGCATGAGGCAGCAGAAGAGAGAGAAGAACGTAGGCAAATAGCAGCTGATGGCATTTGCAATAGAGGTAAAAATAAAAAAAAGGCAAAGGTAACACAACCCCCCACAGATGTTGTGATAGAAGACTACCCATTTTTTACCTGTGAGCCTGAAAAAGAACCCCTTGGCCTTCCACACAAAAGAAAGGGACCTCTAGAAACTGCATTTCAAAATAAAAGTCGGGAAATTGCGGACATTGATGTGGGAAGATGCTTGTTTGCAAATGGGCTGTCTTTTAATGTTGCTCGCTCTCCATATTGGAAACAAATGTTGAGAAGTGCCAATAAAGCTCCAACAGGGTATGGTGGCCCCAGTTTTGAGAAAATACGAACCACCTTGTTGGATAATGAGGTCAAGTGGATTAATGATCAATTGAAGCCCATAAAGGATTCATGGATCGAGACAGGGGTAACAATTGTTTCAGATGGGTGGAAAGATGCTAGAAACCGTCCCTTAATCAATGTCCTAGCGGTGTCCCCTAAAGGGGCAATATTTTTGAAAGCGGTGGATTGTGAGGGACAAGTAAAAGATGGGCAATTTATTGCTAATATTCTCATCTCTGCCATTGAACAAGTGGGTGCTAGTAATGTTGTCCAAGTCATAACAGACAACACAAAGAATTGTAGAGCTGCTGGTTTGTTGGTTGAAGAGCGCTATTCTCATATCTTTTGGACACCTTGTGCAGTCCATTCACTCAATCTTATGCTACAAAAGATTGGGAAAACAATTGAGTGGATCAAATAGGTGTATGCAGAGGCTGAGGACATTCAGATGTTCATCACAAACCATCACATGACTCAAAGAATATTCAGAATGTTCTCACGTTTGGAGTTACTGAAGGTAAGTGAATTTTTTAAAAAAATTAGTATCTTACAATTTCTGATTTTTATTTTTTTATTGTGTAATGTGTATTCTTTTATAAAGCATGTATCTAATAGTTGTATTTTTTTGCTCTAATTTATGTTACAGGTTGCTGAAACTCGTTTTGCATCAAATATAATCGTCTTGAGACGACTTGTGCAAGTGAAAGAGCCACTTTGCAGTATGGTAATTAGCAACAATTGGGCTATATGGAAGCAAAGCAACACTGAGAGGGCAGCTTCAATAAAGAGCAGGATATTGGATGACTTATGGTGGGAACGTGTGGAATATATCATTAAGTTCACCGAGCCCATTATGAGCATGCTTAGGTACGCTGACATGGATAGGCCTTGCCTTGGAGAGATCTATGATGGCATAGACTCAACGCTTGAGAAGATCAAGCAAATTGTAAATGAAAAAGAGCAAGATCCCGAAGAGACCTTCTTCAAACAATTGCAAACAATTATTGTAGAACGGTGGAACAAAATGACCACACCTCTACATTTGCTTGCCTATGCATTGACGCCCAAATATTATAGCAACCAATATCTTGATCTACCAAGAAGGCTACCACCCTATAGAGATTTAGAAGTGTCTGATGGATACAAGGCAGCATTTGAACTTTCCTGATGATGATTTGAGAGCTATGATTACGGATGAGTTCATAGAGTTTGTGAATGCAAGAGGTCTAAGTAATGATGCTCTTCGTCATCGGTTTAGGAAGGATGCTCATAGTTGGTGGTACCTCCATGGCCAAAGATTCCAAACATTGCAGCCCCTTGCAATAAAAGTCATATCACAAGTAAGTTTTATTTTTAATTTACTTGATCTTCATGACTAGCAAGTATTTTTTATAATTTTATTTTAATTGCTTACCTTGTCTTGTCTTCATAGGTTGCTAGTTCATTTACATCAGAAAGAAATTGGAGCACATATTCTTTCATCCACTCAGTGAAGCGCAATAGATTGCAATCAAAAAGAGCAGAGAACTTGGTATTCGTGCATTACAACTTGCGCCTTCTCTCACACAAAACTAAAGAATACAAAGAAGGGGCCACAAAGAGGTGGGATGTAGATGCAGAGGTTGCGGACTTGGATGCTTCCACTTCTCGGCTTTCACTAGATGATTTTGCAGATTTTGATACCAATACTATTGTTGCTGCTGTTGATCCCATTGGCCTTAACTCTATTGCTGAGTCAACTAATGTTGAAGATGAAGATGAAGATGAAGATGAAGAGGAAGATGACGAGGAAGAGGAAGAGGAAGATGAATACTGATTTTTAATTCATTAGTTGAACTTGAAAGTTTGAAACAATGATATTATAATTTATTGATACTTGAACAGTTGAACTTGATGTTATGATAATTTTAGTTTTAATGTTTTGAATCTTTGATGTTGAACTTGAAGTATATGATGGTATGATCACGATTCATGATGCTATGATTATAAGTTTATGGTGTTTTTGTTGTTTTTATGATACTATGTGACATTCTAATTTTAACTCATGCTTCTAGGCTTCATAAATATGTATATATATATTTTTTTAAAAATCTTTCATATATTATCGAACCTATACCCAAACCCCTTTTCAAAATTTTCTCGAACTTCAAACCCGAACTTCAAATCCGAACTCGAACCGGTAACTTAGCTATTAGTATTTTGTAATACAGTTTGGAATCTTATCTCAATATTTGATTGTGTTTGTTTACTTAAAAGCATTACCCATACTGTTATCATCTGTCTGTACCTTCCAGCGATATTTATATTGATGGAAGTAGAAATGATTCATTCAAAACTCGGTACTCCAAAATAAATTTCTATCTCATGTACAACATGCTAGAGTCTGCATTCATAAGCATAACTCCAATCTTTACTTCAATATCCATGTATTCGTATGGAAATAAATGAAAGCCACCAATTGTAGTGATGGTGTAAAATTTAAACTAGAATGTGAATTACCCTGGAAATTCCATAACCTATCTCCAGGATAACAGTAAAACAATATTGTTCATGTAACATGGCCTACAGCCAATGGAGCCCTCATTGAGGAGTAGGGCTCCCAGGCTTAGGGCATTGCATGAAGAGAGATCCTGTATTCTGTTCTGGACTTAAAAGGTAAGGAAAGAAAGATCTATAAATGTCCATGGTTATTCAGTAAGTCAATAGGTGCAATGTCCCATTTCCATTAATTCATCCTGCAGCATCCCAGAAGCCCATTCCTCCAATTTCCCCAATGGGCTGGAGGAAAGGGTCTCCTTATGGGGGGGTACAGTTTGGGAAAACTGGCTACAACAAATAAATAATATTTAATGGCATTTTCTGCTTAATTTTAACACTTTCTGACAGTGCATTATGGGAGTTAGAACTTGACTTTTCAGAGAGGGCAATTATGCTGTCAGAGTGAAGGTGCTAAGTTATGGTGGCATTTTGACTTGAATAGTGTTTTCTACTCTCTGAATGCAGTCAGGTTATTGTTGCAGTAGGATTTAGACCCTTCTTTGTACCATAAACGAGGTATTTGACTTTTAGAAGTGTTTCCCTTTCTGCTGTTAATTTCTGCATCAATATTCTGTAGCTGACTTGAGGACAAAATCCCTTGAATCTCAAAATCACAGGACAAAACCCCATTGGCTCCCTTTAAAAGTCTCATCTACAGGCTGCAAATGTTTTGAAATATTCTCTTTCTTCATTTTTGGTGAGTCTTTGGTGGTCTGTTACAGCTGTACACAGCACACAATCAATCAAGTTTGAAGAATTGTTTTTCTGCTTTACTTTCAACAGATCTGCTGCAATCCTTTCTTCTCTAGGATTGGGATTTTTGCATTTTTTGGCCTCTCTTGCAGCAGTACCCTTCCATGCAAAATGGTCAGAAGTCCTGCACCTTCACTTAGATTTGGCAGGCTTGATCTTCCTCTTGTGCACCCTTGTTTAATCAGTCTTTCGAAGTCTTTCCAACATGCAGATAAGTATCCGCCATGATCTTATGGCTGTGAATTTTCTTAAATCAAATTGACTGAAAGGCGAATTTTTTTATGATCTTTATGAAGACCCTTATGAAACTGATTGCTGATTTTAGTATTTCAATATTGCATAATGAATATTTATCAGACATTCAAGTTTGACAAATTGACATTAAAGTACTATTTTTCATAGTTGCACGGAGACCCGTCTCCAACCCCCTGTGACACATCTAGGAGACTGGGACATGTCTCCAGTACCGGAGACCTTGCCTGAGACGTCTCCAATTGCAGGATACTTTCAACCAGTCTCCTGAAGACTCCCATTGTCTACCACGCAAAAGGCGTAGTCTCCCACACAAATAAAACAAAAAGCAGGACATTTGACACTACAGTAGTTTGACACAATGATTGTCATACTTCCCTAAGTATAACATTTTGCTTCTTGACAAATAGCCAAGAAAGAACTCTAGCTGAGGACCTTGATATGGATGATCATGGTGTAGAAGTATAGATGATAGATATAAGATTTTTAATTTTTGTTTTTTGTTTGCATACCAGCTTACTGCTTATCAAGCTAGTTTCAATATCTAATCAGTTTGAAACTTTGACACTATGAATGTGTGACATTTGTCATTTGTGTTTTTAAACTTCAAAGTTAATGTTAAACAGTAAACCTTATCAATGTTCTTGTTTTCAAATTTCGATGTCATTATATTTTCAGATTTTCTATAAATTATTAAATTATATTAAAAAATGGCATCTCCAAGTACCCCCGTCTTCTATTTTGAAAAATTAGCTATACCAGTTACAATACCAGTCTCCGGAGACTCCAAGTGCCCCCATCTCAGTGCAACCTTGTTATTTTTTATTTTTATGGTAGTTTTGTTCATTATATGGATGCTTTGCAATATTCTGAACTTAATTCTTATTCAACTTTGAAAGCTGAAAATATATATATAATATATATTTATGGTTTTTATACGTTTATTGCACAAGCCAAAACCCAACCCCTCAAAAAAATTACGCATCAGCATAACTGAACCCATACCAGCAACTTAGCTTAATTTTATATATTTATATATTTACTGCAGCTGCACCAAACCTGGGGGTAAAACTCAGAAACCACTGAACCCAAAGCCATAACATGGCCTAGAACCTAAGATACCGATGTGTGCCCTGCAACCATGGAGGCGGAAGCGGATGCGTATGGATGCTGATCCAGAGGCGGATACCCTGTGGGTGCCTGCCGGAAGCCATCAGCAGCATATTAAATTTTTATTAAAACTTAGCATTTAAATCTTAATAGATTGATCAATAATATTTTTTTATTTCTTCGTATTTGATATTCAAAATGAAATATTTGATATATTTAATTTAAATATTAAATTAATAATATAAAAAAATTAACAAATATAAATTTTTAATAGTTTTTTAACTTATAAATTTATGAATAATTTTAAAATTTATTATAGTTCATTTAAATTTAATATATTATTATTTTAGTATTGATAAATTATATATCTTTTTAAATAAAGTGATTTCTTATGATTTATATTTTATAAATGTTAAATTATGTTGATATTTATGAAATTATATAAGACGAATTTAATGTTGATTTTTTTATAATTTTTCAACCTTGTGGAACTTCAGCCAAATTTTATAGTTGTTTGTATTACCACACTTCCTCTGCAATTTAAGTGAATATATAGAAGTGTACAGCTGAGAATAATTGTTTGTATTCTCCCAGAGGCATCCCCGTGCATCCAAATGCCTGACACGGCTTCTGGGAGGCACCCACAAGGCATCTTGCATTTCTCTATATATATATACGCATCCAAACGCATCTGCATCCCCTAAAAAAAAATTTCACACATCCGCGCACCCGAATCTCGCATCCGCATCCAAATCCGCACCCAAATTGGTAACTTAGCCTAGAACCTCTCATAATGACCACTCTTTACAATGGTGCTTGACAGCTACTGCCTGACCTTGTCTGTGATCACCTATGCCCCAAACCTTGTTGGATTGGTGGCAGATAGTAAAGAGCTTTATCAGGTATATAAGCAGATTGAAAACATTCAATCCACATTGAGATTTTGACTGGCATACTGTATGCCTTGTTCTTTGACTAGATGGAACTTCAAACTGAAGGGTATGATGAGCTTTACTTTGTCCCAAGAGATTTTGAGTCGTGTTGCTCACAATCTATAGCAGGATCCAAGATATTAATAGAATGATGTGGACTGAAATTTCATTTTTCTAAAATAATTCTGTGCTCCCTAACACCCTTCCAAAAGCTGCAACTCAAAAGAAACCATCAGTTTCCTAAAGACAATTAAGAGAGCCTAAAAACTTCTCCATGCACCATAACCTTTGACTATTATTAGTCATGACAATACTGTTGCATAAGCTGTGGGATGGACATCTTTAATAACCAATTATGACTCGATATTTGGTGGGTGCACACACAGAGTAAGAACAAATGTAAAGTAGTTAAAAAACCCATCCATATTTGACAGGTTTAAGTTTTCGATTTTGTGCCTCTTCTAATTTTATATGAAGGCAGGCATTTATGCACTCTGCCCATAGAGAGGAGAAAAGCAATATTCCAATGTAAACTCTCTCTCTCTAGAGAGATGAATGTCCCATTCTTCTTTTTTGTTCCTCTTTTAATTTTATATAAAGGAGGATATTTATTCAATCCACCCATAGGGAGAAGGGGGAGAGAGAGATAGAGAGAGGAGGATATTTAGGCAATCCACTCATAGGGAGAGAGAGAGAGAGAGAGATCTTTCAAAAATGCATAAATGTATGTGTGTGTGCATGTGTGTGTTGGAAAGAGAGAGGGATCTATTTGAATTCTTCTTTTCAAAAAAAGCACAAATATTAAGGGCTAAGTTGCCAGTTCAGATTCCGGTACGGATGCGGTTCGAGATTCGTCCAAAAAAATTTTGGGGTGGGTTCAGAATTGTTTTGGGTTCGTCCGTACAAGAATATATATATATATATATGCAGCAGCAAATAAGTTCATACATTGAACAATGGCAACCAAACAAGAAAGTTTAGCAATGGAGGCAAGAAGTTTTTCTTTTCATTCACAAATGCACAAATGACATATAAAACAACCTTTTTTGGTCTTTTTAGTGGTCACTTTTAGGGTTGGAGGGTCGAATAGACCTAAGTTGGCAAAAAAACTTTATGAAAAAGTCAATGAAAAAGATGTTTTCAGTCAAATTCGCCCCAAATCCATTCCGGGTTCCTACGTCCAAATCAAAAGTCTTCCAAATTTGACCAAAAGTCTTACCAGGTCCTTCTGACAGACTTTTTGGCAAATTTGAGTGTCTGCAGCAGAATTTACAGCGAATTTGAATTTCCTGCAAACCAAATCTCGAATTCCAGCAGGGAGGAGCGAATGTGGTAACTTAGATTAAGGGGTTAAAGAGGCTGAGAGAGAGCGTGAGAGAGATAGGAGAGACTTGTCTTAAAAAAGAAAAAGGCCCATCCATATTTGACAAGATTAAGTTTACAAATGTCCCAATCTTCTCTGTTTTTCCCTCTTTTTTAATTTATATAGATGAGGCCATTTATGCACTCTACCCATAAGGAAAGAAGAAAAGCAACATTCCAAAATAATTTTTTTGTTCTTGTTGATATACTGTAGATACATGGTTTTCGTACCTTTTTAAAAAAGTGCAATGGTAACATCAGAAGCAACAATGTGCAATAATGCTTATAACGCTATCTGTCAACAGAAAATGCAATTTGCTAAGAGAGAAAGCAGTTCATTTCATTCTTATTTTAGATTAAAAACAGATAAACGAAAATCACAATAGGGGTGTTAAAGAACCATCAATCTTTTAAAAGGTTAGGTTTACAAATGACATGTGTAAGAAAAGCTCTTAGTTTTTGTCCCTTTTTTTCAAAGAAAAGAGAGTATTTATGACAACTCAACATAACATTTCTCATTTCTGTTTTTTTTACATGCTACAAGATGACTTACAGAAGTTAAAAAAAAAAGAAATACAAGGATTTAAAAATGCTTGAAGAAACTACATTCTAAAAAAGCAGACTTTTTCTAAAATTAAGCAGACGGACATAAAATGAACAAAATACACAATTTGGATGTTATAAAAGAAGAGATATCCATAATACCATCATAAGATTCTAGCTGAGGAAGCACATCTTGCCATCGGCCAAATATGATTTTGACATTGTGCTTGTCTCCCCAGCCTGTTGCTTGCATTCGAGCATAAACATCTGGGTGAGCCTCAATTATGGTATGAGATGCAGGATTATACTTCTGTATAGCTGTGTCTACAAGCCCCATACCAAACCCCACATTGAGTATGTGCCCACCTTCACCCCCACCGCAGACCGCCCGAGCATGGGCCTCCATCAAGGGTTTCTCCCAAGCCATCATGACCCCTTTTCCCTCTTCATCCATCAACCTATCCTCACTGTAGAGCACTCGTTGCTCCAGGTAGTCAGCACTGCCATTACCCTTGTCATGAATTGCTATTCTTCCCAAAACAAGCTCTGCCTGCAGTCCTGCACAATCAATCAGTCGTTGATATTTTGATCCAGACATTTTTCAAATATATTATCTAAAAGGATTGGTTTAGCATTTATTCCTAAGTTACTGGTCCTGGTACTCTACAGATTTGGGACCTTTTGGGTTCACCAGTTCGATTTGCAGGTTTGATCAAAAAAACAATTGGTGGTTGGATTCATTTTGGGTTCATACAAAAACATGTAAAAATTACATATATAAAACTTTTCTTCATAAATTTTAAATAAATATAGTAAAATAAAATAGTATTATTTAAAATTTATGAATCAAAAATTTTATATGTGTAATTTTTATATATTCTTGTATGGATGAACCCTATATATAACTTTTGTTAATATTCATATTAGTCATATTTGTATTAGTGATTAATATAATCCATCAGTACCAAGAAAAATAGTGAGGCCATCTTCATGTATTGGAGGTTCTTGCTGCTGTGTCACCTGCAGATGCCTCTTCCAAGCTATTTGAGGAGAATCGCGATGAGAAGGGATGGCCTACTCCATTTATCTCTCTGAAGCAATTCCCCATTCCCTTGATCAGATGGAACCATTGCCTAGATCTTGGTTTAATGTTATTCTTCTCTGCTTGCTAGTTATGCTGGTTTTTAGCCGTTCCCACTTCAAAACATGCCACTTCTTCCAAATAGTAGGGAAGGGGGTCTGCTCATCTGTTCAGTCTCTGCCACCTCTTGCACACCATTCAAATTCTTTCATCAAAACGTGAATGCAAAACTCAGACAACAGGATTTAACAGGAAACTATGTTTGTGAAAAGGGGATTCCAAAAATAGTTTTAAAAAGCAGAGAATAAGATTTAAAATGGGCCAAACTGTTGTGAATTTGCAACAGATTCTGAAAATATATCAAAATTCTTCATGGTTTCTCTCAGCGTCATCCAGGATGAACCCACAGGCCAAATACTGAACCCTAGCCACAACCCCACCTGCAACAGACGAGTATGCAGACCTGAAATGTATCATACCCGAACCAGCAAGGTAACAGAAACAAACTGGTAACATTGATTTAGAATTTAGGATGTATTCAGATGGAATTAGAGTATAGTGTAAAGGGATTGAGTTATTAATCGTTAATGGGCTATTTTCTACAAAATTACCAAACATTTGATTTGCCAATAGACAAATCTTCCAGAAAAAGTATGACCAAGTTTTTACACAAAATGTTAATGAAGTTGTTACATCCGCCCATAGATACAAGTATAATAAAACATCTTATGTTCATTGTACAGTTATGCAACTAGAGAAGCTTTTCAAAAACATGCTACGTCAATGCAAACAACTAACAAGTCTACCTGACTAAACTCGGGAGACTCTTTACTCAATCAGACCACAAGGCAAAAGGGAAAACGCCGAAATGCTACAAAACTGTACCTTCCATCCTCCCTATTTCTGTTTTTAAACTCCCATAAAAGAAAGTACGATTTGGAGGAAGGAAGACAAATTTTCGCAATTTTGCATTATTTTGATCATATGTTGCCTATTACTTTTCTACGAGTTAAATCTTAAGATGTGTCTGCCAATTCCCACTACCGACCAAGTCTAAATGCTATATTAGTCCGCAAGATACACATTCATATTTTTACAACTCGGCAAAACTAAATATTTAAAATTCAAAAAAAATTTAACATAACAAGGATTACTGAAATATACCTAGGGTTTAAGGTTTATTCAGATAGATTTGGGGTTCAGACTGAAGTTGTATTGAGATAAAAATCAGGTTTAGGGTTTAAGATTTCTCTTCACATTGTTCAGAAAGAGAGGCAAAATTATATTGCCTATTGAGACAATTATATGCAGATATATTGGAGTAAATCAAAATTCAGATGGGTTTAGGGTTTAAGATTTAATTGACATGTTTCAAAAAAAGTAAGCACTAAAATCGTCTTTTTTTTCTCTGATTATTTATTTCCTTAGATGGCCTTTGGATAACCCAGAAGACAGAGAGTGACAGAAAAAAACCTGCATTAAGGAGGAGGTCGAAGGTGTCCTGATGGCCAGCTTCCATGGCGAAATCGCCAGCACAGGAACCAGAGGGATGGAGGGCATTCCATGGTGCACCTGACTTTAACAAGCATTCGACCACCTCGCAATGGCCTTGTTTGGCTGCGTGCATAAGCGGGGTGAACCCATCTGAATCGAAGTAGGTTACATCTGCTCCACTGTCAATAAGTTCCTTTACTTTCCTGCAATCTCCTTCCCTCGCTGCCTTGCAAAGCTCTTCCTCTTGCATGCTTGCTTCCTTTTCTTCTTCTTGCGTGCTTGCTTCTTTCCCTTCCATCTCAATTCCAGTGATACAAGATGTCTAACAAACTACAGATGTTTCTTGTCTAAGACTTGACATTAATACATTGGATTCTTAGTAGTTCTGTTTGTAACTTGAGGTGTTGTCGTGTGGGACGAATAAAATACTACTTTCTGTTGATCTGATCATAGCCAGTGAAGCCATAACGAGGGACATTTTTCTGCCGACAATCATCATTTCATTTTTATCTCAATTCGATGTGTGCAAATTTAAAATGAACATGCTTTTTTGGGATACAAACCTATTAACCGTTGCTGATAGGAGAACACTAGTTATAGGCTGGATATATATATATATATATCTATCGACAAAAGTCATGATAGCCCCTGCTATAGAGGCATATATTTAGAAAATGTTATGAAGGAGATAGTTAGATTTTTTGGAAAAGTGCTTTGTATAATTTTCTAAATATATGGTTGGATAGCCAAAGGTAAAAGTCATGGCTTAAGAGCATTCATTCCACCAAATTTACCTAGGGCACAATCCTAATTTCATCCCGTATGATGTCAGAGTCTTTTACGCAATAAGACTTGGTCCCTAATGGGCTCAAAAAGAATATAAGATGTGTATGAAGTCGTACATCATTGTTAGATCATTTCTATTTGTTCTTTGGTGTGAGCACGTCATCAAATCAACAATGAAAAGATATGGAGTGACTAATGTATGTCACACAATTAAAATAACTATACACTATAAGTTTATTTCAATTATCTATACAAATGAGTAGTACGAGAGGAGAAGGTTCAAGATTCCACTCAAGTAAAAATAATGATAGGATACTACTCTATTCAATGTATAAATGTGATATGTCACATTCAATATAACAATGTGGTAAGGTTCCACTAAACATAGAAATATAACAAATCTCCTTGTGAATTGGTGATGTAAATGTGTAATGCAAACAAATCTCTTTATGTAAAATGATACATTCTATATAATTCACTATCTAAAATCTTGAACATGAAAAGTATTAATAACAATGTGTATCCCATCTTTAGTCACGTGCCATGAATGTAAGGGATTCAAGGATGGTGAAAAATAATGCATGATAATCTCAGAGCCTAATTTTTTGAAAAATAAAAATATGGTACCTGCTTCAAGAAGCATGCCAAGGTCGTACGGTCCTGGTGTCAAAAAAAATTTGCCACAGATTGCCCCGGTACCCAAAAGTGGTTGAATTTTATATCAAAATTCATCTGAAGGACCCTCTGAATCCATTGGTGATGTCAATTTGAGCCCAAAATGCCTCCAATAAAAATCTTTCCCCATATCCAATAAAAAAAATCTCTTGAAAAACTTGAAACCCTTAACCTCATAAACATGCTTCAAAGACACCAAAACAAGCAACAGCAGGGTGCTCTGATACCATGAAGGATATGATAACCTCTTATTTGAAGAAGCCCAAGAATACCTGCATGCAAATACCTGGTACAAGGAGGAAGCAAGAAAGAGAGAAAGGGCCAAAGTCAGAAATTCTCAAAAAATGAGAGCTAATTGCTAATCCAAGTAACAACAAAAAAGAAATACAAGGTTCAACCTATAAAGGTGAACAAAACCCTAAAGCCTAAAAAAACTAGGTTGCACATTAATAATTAATAAAAGAATTAATTATTAATGCACCTAAGAGAAAGCTTAAGCACTAAAGAGTAATAACTTAACTAATTAAATCAATATGATTTAATTAGTAAGCAAACTAAATATTACTCTAACAAAAAATAATGCATGATAAAGAAGTATAACATGTGAATAAGCATGTGAGTACATGAGCTAGTAAAAATCATCAAAGATTATGTGAAAGTTTGCCTCCAATATAGGCAAATCATAAAGTACAAATGACCCTAAATTCTAAATAGCAATTATATAAGCACCTTGAGAATGCAATCAAACCGAAAGGTATGCATGTGAATGTAAATGAGTAAGATAAATGTGAAAGTACTTACAAAAATGAATTTCACCTAATGTGGCCAATATAATAACATGAAGAAGGCCCTAAAAGGCAAGATAGGATCATATAAGAAACATCAACATATAAACTAAGGAAACAATAAAGGTTTCAAATTGTTATATAGGTTTTGACACCCAATAAGTTAGTAATGTACCTAGGAGATAGCAATTTTTTCTATTTTACTAATTATTTTTTTCGCTCAGTAATTGTTATATTTTATTAATAATAAAAGATATTACAAAAGGAACCAAAGTGTTTCTAATATCAACATATTACATCACCCTCACAATCCTATGACCAACCAAATATGAACCTAAACCATCACCCACACTTTACTACATAACTTCCCTTTACAAATTTTCAATAATGCAATATAGTGCCCGACACCACCTAGAAACCAAAAATAAAGACATTACAGACAAAACTTCTAGGCTTTCAAAACTATTTTACTAATTATTGAAGCTAAATTAGATCTCAAATAATTTAAAAGAGAGCTTTATGCTAAGCTAACCTCCAATAGAAAGTATGGGAGCTAGAAAACATAAAGTGTAAGTTGAGAAGTTATTTATATATAAAAAAATGAAAATGGAACTTGTGAACTTGGAAATAAAGATTTTGACACTAAAACTCATTTCGAAAGGCTATAAATGATGCTTTGGTAAAAATAAGTGGACTAGATTTGTATGGCTATGTAATTTGGATGCTACTACTAATTTGATGGGTACAGTTGTATAGTTGAGGGTATAACTACAAATTTCAAAGGTATTGTTGTAGAGTTCCTAGCATCATGATAATATCAAGGAGTATAACTTTTTGGCTATTATTTTCCAACTACTTCCTTAAGCTTCTCTAAAGGTAAGCTACTTCTTATTGTCAAGAAGCTTGGGATAGTGGCCAACTTTACAAAGAATTTTCTTCTATTTTTCTATGCATTTTAGGCTTTGCCAAACCAAGGTGGGTTTCCCTTTTGGAAACATCTATGTAGGGATCAAGATGCACCATTGACCAAAATATTTAATTAATTAAAAATAAAAAATAGTACTAATTTAATTTTCTATTTTTTATTTATGCAATGTTCAGAATTATTGATTAATTTTTTAAAAAAATTAAAAATGCTATTTTTTTATATTTAATCAATAAAAAATTTAGTTAATGGTGTGTCCTGATCCCTACATAGACATTGTCTTCCTGATGAAGGGTTCTCCCCTTATTAACACAAACACACACATAATTGAGAATAATAACAAAATTGTAAGGACAAGAAATGGGCTTTCTATTATCTCCAATGAAATGGAATTACAATGTTCAGAAGTATAACATGCACAACCACATGGGCATTTCTATTA
The DNA here is from genome assembly GCA_027943335.1 of Chamaecyparis obtusa. Lineage (NCBI taxonomy): Eukaryota > Viridiplantae > Streptophyta > Pinopsida > Cupressales > Cupressaceae > Chamaecyparis > Chamaecyparis obtusa. Next base: position 122,593 of record BSBK01008196.1, read on the forward strand.
CAATATTCTACAAGTCAAAGCCACCAGATGTATTTCCCAAAAACTACCCTAGATAATCCTGCGTGCCTTCATTATATAGACAATTTTAACCACCCAAGAAGGTTCTAGAAATTTTAACCCTAAAGTTTGAGGTCGACCATCCCTAAGATATTATTATTCATTTTTATTACATTAGAATAGGCCCAAACAACTTTCGAAACTCAAAAAGAAATTTTGAAGGAATTTTATTTTATTCTATTTTAGGTAGCGCAACTTTCGAAGACCATAACTCATCGCCCATCGACCCAATTGGCTATTACAACCCCATTTAAAAAATGGTGTGAAGTTCTCTACAACATTTTACTTGTGCAAGCTCGATTCAACCAGATTTTTGACCCCATTCAGAGCTTCTAAAGTCTTCAAAACCAAGTTCAAAGTTTATGTACCCTACTACCAATATCGAAAATTTTCAATATCTTCAAAACTAGACTTGATCTTGCAATGAAACTTTACTGGAAGGCTGATATAACCAAAGTGGACCTCCAGGGAAGAAAATAGGACATTCTGAGCTCAAATGAAAAACTTACTAAAAATAGTAAATTTCTAAAAATAGCAGCTCTACACAAGATAGCCCTTATTGAAAAGAAACCAGAAATATTTTTAGGTGATGCAAGGTTGCCCTTACACCTAGGATGATCCTACATCAATTCCCTTTTCATGACATCATTTTAAGATACTTCAAATTACAAATGATGCAAAAGCATATTGCAATTTCACACAATAAGGTGAGGATTGATAAGATATAGCTTAAATTTCTCAAAACCCTCTAAAATCCTTTTAACTCTATTGTGAAAAGTCATAAAAACTAAACTATTAATAATAAAATATACTTTAGACTTTCAATTTTGATGATTCTTCTTGGGTTTGAACACAAAACTCAACTAGATTGGTTCCTTAACCATTACAAAGTCTTGAGTTTTGCAATCCCTCCTGATAATAACCTAAACACTAATTCAATGGTTAATTAAGCATTATTGTATTACAATAATGTAACTTGTTATTGGCTAACAATGTTGTTCTTCTTACAAGTCCTTAAGAAAATAACAATATCCTCAAAATTTAACTAAAAGAAAGATTACCCCATTCCTTGAGAAAAAAAACTATCAATTAAACACCAAGTATAGAAAATGTGTAATGAAGAGCTTCATCAAAAAATAGTGTATTACGTTATAGGAGACAATCATTTGAATTGAGATGTCTCAACCTTATATTCCTAATGATTATTATTTATTTAATTATTTTATGTATATATTATTTATATCCTAAGTTGTTAACTTCCTTTTGCCATGTCACTTTGTGGGACCACTTGGTGAGGTCACATCCTACATGGTGAGTGATGAATATGACAAAGCTCCTATTTTCTTGGAATTTGATGCCCACCTTGGAGGACCTATATTTTAGGGGGCAAGTGTCATGTGTTTCTATGTTGGGACTATGTGGGGACTTTAAAACAATTCCTATTACGACTATGACAATAACTTGTCCATTGTAAGAGTTAGAAGGAGTTAATTTTAGCAACTAATTTTTATTGTTAAGTTCATATTTGACAAGTGGTCTTGTGCAAAGGAAAACACCTATTCTTGGTTTTAGTAATTGCTTTGTAAAAGGTGACTTGGATGTGGAAAGATAGTCATTGATGAAGAGGTAGGTGTTAGGTTTGGAAATTTATATGTGCAATGTGTCTTGTTAATGGCAACTTGTTGTTTTGGACACTACTTTACCACCTAGGCATTAGAGATGGTTTTGAAAAGCATGAGTGCCTACTCTTCATGTGTGAGATCTACAAATACTTGGTGTCTTACACATGAGTCCCATGAGAGGGGATTACGCTCTATTTTTGAGGAAGAGGGTGGTCCCGTGAACAAAATTTTGTCTGGCTACAGGATTATTTGGAATCTTCTCCAAAATATGAGCTCCTACTTTTTAGTACTGCATATTTAAGCAAGTGAAAAAGAGGCAAGGCTAGAAATTACCCGATGGGCTTAGGAATATTTTTTGTCACTTGTCAAACATTTAATTTTAAAATTTTCTTAAAAAAATAATTTTGGAGGGAAAATTATATTTTTACTTTTTTGTATGCACAAAGTATGGAAGACAAAGATATTATATTAATGATACCACCATCTTTCATGTATGTTATTGTTTAAACTTTTAAGTTGAACTAGACTACAAAATCCATGGGACCGACACTTTTAAATTATTCCTAAAAAGTAGCAAGATGCTCCAACTCTATTTTTTAGAAGCCCCCTTTCATGGAACCCCAACCTTAGAGTATTTTGTATGAAAGGTTGATTTTCTTTTTAGATGTTACACTATTGAAATTACTCCAAAATTCTCTATTCTTGTAATTACTCTTGTAGAGCATTGACTTTGTGCATTGTATTATAACTCTTATTTTTGGTAATATAATTGAGCTCTCTATCCCAGAGTATTGGTTTTTTTTTTTCAGAAAGGGTATTTCTACATAAATTTGGGGTTATGGTTTTCATTGGTTTTATTCTTTTTTTTTTTATGTGCATCTAAAGTGTAACAATTAGTAGTGTTATTCTACACTCAAATTCCTTTCAATTCACATTAGAGTTTGGTGGGCTTGATTTTTATTAAGGGTAAAATAGGTTTTGATGGGGCCCCAAAACCCATTGACATCAGATTTTAAGAGGAATCTGGAACCCACCTAAAACCAACCACTGGAAGATATTTTACATTACAAAATAACAACTATCCATTAGCACCAAACCCATAGCCTAGAAAGAAATCAACAACTAAAACTCCAGCTAAAAAGCATTAGGCCTAAGCCTAACAAGTCAAAGAACAAGGTTTTTCAAGGCTCCCTTAACCTAAATTATAGCAAACCATGGGTTTTACCAGGAACCCATGACTTGAGAGAAACATGGGTTTTGTCAAGTCTCCTACAACCTTAAACTTCACCTTCAATAATAGAGAACATAATGGGTTTTGACAATCTCCCCTAACCTTAACAAACAACCTGAAATGTTTACACATTGAAGAATCGGCTATAAAATTGATTGGTTTTGATAATGCTCCCAGGACCTTATCAAGGTTTTGGAAGGCTCCCCAAACCTTGAAAGTCACAACCAGCCTCAAGAGAATAAACAATAAAGAATGAAATAAAGATATGGGGTTTTGAAAGGCTCCCCAAACCTCTTGAAACATGGGTTTTAGTTGGCTCCCATAACCAGAAATGGTAACACAACAATTAGAAGTAAATAGTTGGGATAAGAAAACCTCTCATAACCTTCATCAAAAATCACTTGGCTCCGAAAAGACCTTCACTAGAGCTATTTTACTCCACCTCAATAAGAGCCACTACACTGAGAGAAGGAAAACCAAGCACACTCAACTTCTTGGCTATACAAAACTCCACCTCTATAGAAGTTCCCTCCACCTAAATAGGAGACATAACCAAGATAGAGGAAAACAATAGGGCAAAGGGAACCCTTCACAATAAAAGGAGAAGAAGGGAAACAAGCACATCAAATCCCATCCACATAAAACATTTGGACCCCCACTCCAAACCAAATGTTGCAAACAAGAACCTCCCAACACCTACACCAAAAAAGATCAATAGGAAAATGGCAGCCCAAAGTAGAGACAAGGAGAAAAGGGTGAAGAGCTCAATAAAGCACAAACCTTGAAAATGCCCCCAACCAACCACCACCAACAACTCTACAACTGATCTCCAAACACCTATTGTAAACCAAAACAACAAGGATAAATAAATCCATCAAAGAGAGAGGAGAGAGTAGGGAATGAGTGCATCAAATTATATCCCATCAATATGCTCATACCCAACCCCATACAACATCATCTCCACAAAAAATGAACCAACAACAATAATATTGAACAAAGGTAGAAAGTTTTTTGTGTTAATCCCTTTTCAATGGGACTTTTGTAGGGTTTTGTTCACAATGTTATTGTAGTTTTAAGATGGAAAGGATGTCCAACATATTCAAGATGGAGAAGTTTAGTGGTGGCAACTCCAAACTTTGGAAGTTCAAAATCAAATATATGCTCATAGATTGAGATCGATGGGTTTTTATATCTACAACAAAACCTATTGGTATACCACAAACTAATTGGGATACAATAGATAAAAAATATAGGGGTTTGATAAGTCTATGTTTAGCTAATTTAATACTATGGAATGTCCATGAAGAGAAGACTGCAACTGAACTTTAGAAGAAACTTGGAGACATTTATCAATGAAAATCCTTGGTAAATAAGTTGTTCATGTACAAGAAATTATATTATTTGAAGATGGAGGAATGAGGATTCATTGCAAATCATATCAATGAATTAAACATGATGTTGGTTTAGTTGGGTTTTGTCAGTGTAAAGATTGTATGTTTCATTGGAATCACGGGACTACGTGATAATGGCCATTAGATTACTACAATCACTTTCAAAATTAATGATGTAGCCACTTCATTGTCATGTGAAGAAATCCAAAAAATAGATTTTGAGATGGATAATAAGGTCCTAGTTGTTTGAGGTAGATCAATGAAGAAAGGTAAGAAAAAGGAGAAGAAATTCAAAATTAAGTCCCTAGGGAGATCCAAGTCTCCTAGAAAGAAGTATAATATGAAATCTTGAAATTGTGGCAAGACTTATCATTTTCAACAAGAATTAAAGGAGGAGAAGAAATGAAAAATAATGTTGGAAACTGCAATTGAAATAATTATTGTATTGTCATTGATGCCAAACCTTAACTAGTAAGACACTTGCTATCTAGAATAGTACCATATCTATTGATTGATGAAGAGGATTAGGGCAAGGAGATAACAAGAGAACCTAAGGAAAGGTTGAGTTATTTGATACTTCAATGGGTACTTGATTAGTTGGCACATTGATAAGATAATGTATTGTTTATCTAAGTAAGAAGAAAGACTGAAGAAGTAGGCTTAACCGAGCAAAAGTGAAGAAATCTAGTTTAAGCCGAGTGATGTTAGTGTCGACCGAGCACCAGTATATGCCAAGTAAATTTAGTGTTGACCGAACCTCAATTTAAGTTGAGCGATAGGAAATTATTGAGAAAAGACAGTGTTAGCCGAGGAAGATAGTTTGTAGAGATGACCGAGATATACAATGATGACCAAGGTGATGAGCACAGTATTGACCGAGTGTCAATAATTTACATTTGGAGAAAGAATTGAGATTCCCAGTTGACTTAGTCAAATTCTTGGGATATGTAAATTATGTTGACTTTATTAATTTATTGTATGGAGTATTTAATGCATGGTAAATCATTTTATTATGGATTCAATGAGATGTTTGAAGATGTATCTAGAAGGAAGGATGAAGAACTTAAATGATGGAATGATTTGACAAATCTAACCTAAACCTAAGATCTACGGAGGAGATTAAGTGGCAAAAGATGGATCTACCTAATTGAAGAGGTATAAAGGAAAACCTAATTGTGAAGTTATAGTAAGGAGCTGAAGTTGTTGATGTTATTGACTGATAAGTCTAAGTAGAAGGTTGAAGGTGAAATTGTGAAGGGGTTGAACAGAGTTGTGATTGCTTGAAGAAAATTCTGAGAAGATGAGTGATGGAGATGGAAATGAAGCTCAGTTAGTATATCAACATATATGTGCGAAGTGGATCTATATTTGCAAAGTGAGTTGCATATTTTTCAAATCAGAAACTACTGTTACTTTCTAACCATTATATTAGTATGAATTCTTTAATCAAGGTTGACCTAACAGTCATTGTATAAATCCTTTAATCAAGGTGGCATTCTAATGGAATGTAATTAAATCCTTTAACCAGATCACTTTTGATAGAGTGTTTAAATCCTTTAATAGGGTCACACCTAGCAGTGTGTTTATAAACCTTTAATAGGGTTGGATTTTCATAGAGCTCACTTTAGAAGAGTGAAATATAAGTAGCATGTTACAGAATGGTTTTTCCCAAGTTGGGTTTCCATTGTAAATCCTGGTGTTATACTTGTGTGAATGTTTTGATGTGAATGTTGTTATATTCTACAAGTTAATTACTTTTAGACAGTGTATTGCATGTTATATGTTTCTGATATATACTTTAGAGACCGAGTTGTGTTGGTGATTAGATTTGAGATTGTTGAAGTGCTAGAAAGTTCAATTGGTACATTTGGACCTGAGAACAACTGATTCACCCCCCCCTCTCTGTTGTTCTAAATAATTCTAATAACTGGTATCAGAGATGTTGGTGCTTATAGAGAAAATTTTAAAGGTACTTGAAGCTAATGATCAAGATGTATAAAAAGGAGGTACCAAAGTTGAACAAAGAGAACTTCCTTGCATGTCAAAGTCTGATAAAATTGCATCTAGCTGGTATTGGTGATTCGGTGAAGTATTGTGTGGAACATGACTATGTTATACCTGTTGCACCTTTGACTATCGAGGAGATGAAAGAAAAACATGAACACAATCAAGCAATGTTGGAGATTGCATTTGCCTTAAGCTATCCTGAATTTGAAGATATCAAAGACTGCACTACTGCAAAGCAAATGTGAGATACTCTTGCAACTATCTATGGTGGTGATACAAATGTACTGAGAGACAAATTTGAAATCCTGAGAGGTAAGTTTGATGAAATGAAAATACAAGAAGGAGAGAATATTGCTCAGTAGTGTCTTAGAATTAAGGAGATAGTGAATGATATTAGAAGAGCTAATGGAATCATTGATGGTGAGACTATTATTGGTAAGGTATTGAGAACCATTCTTCCTATCTATGCTATCAAAATTTTAGCAATTCAAGAATCAAGATGTAACCTTGGTACTGTTTTAACTCTGGAAAGTCTTGTTGGTAAGCTTACTACTTTTGAGCTATCTAACTATGATAACTACATTGTTCCTAATGTTGAATCTGCATTCAAGTCACAAATGGTTTTGCATAAATCTAAGTGAGAAAAAGATAAATGTGTTAAAAGTGATAGTGATAGTGACAGTGATAGTGACACTTCTGATGAGGAACTAGATGATCTTGAGGCACTCATGGCTAGAAGACTAAAAAGAGGAAAAGGGAAATATAAAGGTAAACTTCCTATAATCTATTTTTCATGAAACAAAGTTGTCCATATTGCAACAAGATTTCCTGATAGGACTAACAAGGATAAGAACAATGACATAGATCATCGAAGGTACAGAGACTACAAGGACAAAGGTAAGAAATCCTGTTATATTGTTGAAGAGGAAATTGACAGTGACACTAGTGAATCTAATGAATGTGATGTTGAAGTAGTTCATGTTTCTATGAAAGATGATTTCAATGAAGATGCAAAAACTAAACTTATTTCTTATGTGAGTAAAGGTGATAAATGGATTATTGATAGTAGTTTCTTACATCACATGACTGGTGATAAAAGTAAATTTGAAACCCTAGATCATTACAAAGGTAGAAGTGTTAAGTTTGGTAATGACGACCATGTCCTGTGAGAGGTAAAGGATCAATTAAGCTGACTGATAAGATCACATGTGAAAATTCTTATTGGGTTGAAGGTCTTAACTATAATTTGTTGAGTGTTGCACAGTTGAACAGTACTAGTTACCAAGTGGAGTTTCATCATAGAAAGGCTAAAATATTTGATGCCACTAGTGAACTAATTGGAAGTGGAGAACAGACAAGAGGTAACTTGTTCTATCTAGACCTATCTGAAGAAACATGTTTGTTTGCACAATTTGTTGTATGGTTATGACATAAGAGGTTGTGTCATGTAAATTTTGACAATCTAGTAAATATTAGTAAAAAGAAGAAAGTTAGAGGTTTGCTGAGATTGAAGAAACCTGATAATGTGATGTGTAAACAGTGTTAATTGGGAAAAATGACAAAGTCTATTTTTAAGAGCAAGACATATACTTCTGAAAATATTTTGGAATTGGTTCATATTGACCTTTGTGGACCTATGGGTGTACAAAGTTATTGTGGTGATAAGTACTTTATTCTGTTTGTTGATGACTACACTAGGATGATGACTGTAATGTTTTTTAAAGAAAAATCTAATGCATTTCAATTGTTTAAGTGGTATTTGGCAAAAGTTGAAAAAGAAACATGTAGAAGCCTGAAATGTTTGAGATATGACTGAGGTGGAAAGTTTATATCAAATGAGTTCAATCTATTTTATAATGATAGAGGAATCAAGAGACAGATGTCTGCACCGAGAACACCTCCACAGAATGGTATAGAAAAGAGAAGAAATGGGTCAATTATGGATTGTGTAAGAACACTAATGATTGAGAAGAATGTTGCACAAAAATAATGGAGAGAAGTTGTAAGTACAATTTTTTACACCTTAAACTGAGTAAAAATCAAGAAAGATTTGGCTGGAAATGTTGATGATAGAAAAAGAATAAGTGGTGGAGCATTCTTTCTAGGAAAGAGATTAGTCTCCTGGACAAGCAAGAAATAGAACTACATTTCCCAATCTACAACAGAAGTTGAGTATGTAGCAGTTGCAGTAAATTGTTCAAATCTAGTATGGATCAAGCAATTGTTGAAAGGAATGAAAGAGGAAATCACTAAGCCGGTTGTTATTTTCTATGATAACACAAGTGTTATCAATATATCAAAGAATCCAGTGATGCACACAAAGACTAAGCATATTTCTATCAAGTATCATTACTTGAGAGAGCTAGTACAAGATAAAGAAGTGAGAATGGAATATGTGAATACAAAAGAACAACTAGAAGACATATTCATAAAAGATTTACCTAAGGATGCTCATGAATATCTTAGAGGTAAACTAGGGGTGATTCCCCTAACTGAGGCTGCCTAGTCAACTAGGAGTACTACATCAAATGTGCTACATAGAATATCTGACAAATTGATGCAGAAAAGGTCACACTTTAGGAGTTTCCTAGAGTTGTGAGAAGTACAACAAAGATGATGATAAGTCATAAGCCAGATGACACAGAGAGAAATACAACATACTGAACTGACAAGAAGACATCTACATGTGGAAGATGTAAGTGTTAGATATTGCTTTGGCATTGTTGTCAAAGAGGGAGAGATTCATAAGAAAACATAGAACATTCATTTAACTTGAGGGAGAGATTCAGAGATAGTTGGTTGACTGGAAAGATTTAGAGGGGGTAACTATGTATACAGTCAGGCAAGGCAAAGATGTTGTGAATCATAATGAAGCTAAGGATATTACACAAATCTGATGCACAAACAAAGTTTTTGGATTGTTTGGTAAATCATGTGTTATTCATATGGTGTTTCCATCAATGCTAAAGAGGGAGATTGTTGGAAACAATAATTGAAATAATTATTGTATTGTCATTGATGTCAAACCTTAATTGGTAAGACAGTTGCTATCTAGAATAGTGCCATATCTATTGATTGATGAAGAGGATTAGGGCAAGGAGATAACAAGAGAACCTAAGGAAAGGTTGAGTTAGTTGATACTTCAATGGGTACTTGATTAGTTGGCACATTGATAAGATAATGTATTGTTTATCTAAGTAAGAAGAAAGACTAAAGAAGTAGGCTTAACCAAGAAAAAGTGAAGAAATCTAGTTTAAGACGAGTGATTTTAGTGTTGGTTGAGTGCCAGTATATGTCGAGTAAATTTAGTGTTGACCAAACATCAGTTTAAGCCGAGCGACATGAAATTACCAAGAAAAGATAGTGTTAGCTGAGGAAGATAGTTTGTAGAGATGACCGAGATATATAGTGATGACCGAGGTGATGAACACAATATTGACCGAGTGTCAATAATTTACATTTGGAGAAAGAATTGAGATTCCCAGCTGACTTAGTGAATTCTTGGGATATATACATTCTGTTGACTTTATAATTTATTGTATGGAGTATTTAATGCATGGTAAATCATTTTATTATGGATTCAATGAGAAGTTTGAAGATGTATCTAGAAGGAAGGATGAAGAACTTAAATGATGGAATGATTTGACGAATCTAACCTAAACCTAAGATCTACGGAGGAGATTAAGCAACAAAAGATGGATCTACCTAATTGAAGAGGTATAAAGGAAAATGTAATTGTGAGATTACAATAAGGAGCTAAATTTGTTGATGTTATTGACTGATAAGTCTAAGCCGAAGGCTGAAGGTGAAATTATGAAGGGGCTAAATAGAGTTGTGATTGCTTGAAGCGAATTCTGAGCAGATCAGTGATGGAGATGGAAATGAAGCTCAGTCAATAAATCAACATATATATGTGAAGTGGATCTGTATTTGAAAAGTGAGCTATATGTTTTTCAGATCAAAAACTATTGTTACTTTCTAACCATTGTATCAGTCTAAATCCTTTAATCAAGGTGGCATTCTAATGGAATGTACTTAAATCCTTTAACCAGGTCACTTTTGACAGAGTGTTTAAATCCTTTAACAAGGTCACACCTAGCAGTGTGTTTGTAAACCTTTAACAGGGTTGGATTTTCACAGAGCTCACTTCAGAAGAGTAAAATATCAGTAGAAGTTTACAAAGTGGTTTTTCCCAAGTTGGGTTTCCACTATAAATCCTAGTTTTATACTTGTGTGAATTTTTTGATGTGAATGTTGTTATATGCTGCAAGTTAATTACTTTTGGACATTAGACTGCATGTTATATGTTTGTGATATATACTTTAGAGACTGAGTTGTGTTGGTGAATAGATATGAGATTGTTGAAGTGCTAGAATGTTCAATTGGTACATCTGGACCTGAGAACAACTGATTCACCACCCCCCTCTCTATTTTTATAAATAATTCTAACAATATTTTCCTCCAATCATGATTTAAATAAATCCTCTTAGGATTATTATTATGCATCTGTCACATCCTTCACAATGCATGCATCAGAAGATGTATGGGTAATTTATTTAGGAGCATATTTTAACATGACCTCTCATAGAGGTTGGTTCTCAAAGGATGAAGAGTTTGATGGTGAAAAGATTTATCTCAGTAAAGACTCTCATCTATAGACTTTTGGCCATGGAAGAGTCAAAATATGATTCCATGATGGCAGAGTGAAGGGGATTGATGGTGTAATGCACATCCCTAGTTTAGCACAAAACCTTCTTTTTGTGAGTAAGTTGAATGATGTGGTTATGTAGGTTATTTTATTGAGTAGAGGATGAAATATTATAAAAAGGAATTATGATGTTTTCTATGGTTGTTCGTATCAACACGCTACACAAGTCAAATGCATGCATTGTTTAGTACAATATCTCTTCTGATGTAACAAAGAAGAGACCTTTAGATTCTTCATCCTCACCATCGAGTAGAGAGGAAAAATATTAATAATATTAGAAAAATGGTGTCTCAACCTTACAATAATAAAAGGTTATTTTTTATAAATGAGTGTATGGGGTTGTAAGGGGGTACCCTCCTTGTGAGGTCTGGGGAGAAAAACTCCTTGTGGGGGCTCGAGGTGGCACCCCTAAAAGACATATTCATGTATAACTTATCATTGTTAATTATGACCATCCATTATAAGGTCATAGATCTAATGTCGGATATTATGTGTTCTTTGTTTTCATCAGGTGGAAATCTTATTTTATGAGGGCATTGTATTATAGTTGTATATTGTGATGTAGTCTGAGAATCTAATACTTGTTGAGTTGTCTCTAGATATTTGTTGATGATACTATTGTGATAATATTTCTCTACATGAATATATTTCTGACTTTTGAATAATATGCTACATGATAAGTAGGAGATATTCTCCATAGAAGGTTAAATTGTGATATTGCTATTAGGAATCAACTATATAGTTTTCAAGTCAAACTCATTAACCCATGTTTCATGATTAGTGGTTCATAAGAACCCACCTCTCATGAGAATGAATGACATACTTAGTACTCATTGCATATAGATGATACTTTTATGGGTTCATTAATCCATTTGGACTTAAACATCAAACCATAACTAAACAAAGAACTTGAAAGAAAAGTATGCACCATAAAATACAACATAGATACACTAAGATTTTTTTATGGAAAACGTAATGAGGTAAAAGTCATGATGAGAGTTAACTCGCACTATATGAGATAGGTATTGAAATATTTTTTTTAAGGATCAGTTCCTAAAGAAGCTCATTGTTCCCTAGTGGATTTTTTTGGATTTGTTGAGAAATATACAAAATTACATGGACTTACTAAATGTAAGGAAGTTATTGTAATGAAATAACTTCCTACACTAATCTTGAGAGGAGGGTCATGTATAAAAAATCTAATCTTTACAATAGTCACAAAAAACTTAACATAAATAGCATAAATAACATGCATGCCATAACATAGTGATTTACGTGGGGAAAACCCTTTCTAGAAAAAAAAAACTCCACACTTCAAAATCTGCCCAATATATAATCAGAAATTAGTAGAAAATTACAATATAATTGAAGAGAAATATTCTCACAAGTATCACCAACCATAGTTCACACACCTAATATATATGAGATATAATGCATGAAACTATCAAATAATATTACAAAACCACATGATAAAAATTAATTTCAAAGAAACACCCATATTATCTCCAATCAAAGATTCCCTATGATGTGTCAAAAACTGATAACCTACAACTGATTGAATATCTTGATGAAATGAATGGAGAAGAGAAAGATAGTGATTAGAGATCACCGAGATATTAAATGATATGTAAGGCAATTAAATCAGTCAATGTATTATCATTAATGTCAACTAGTTTTGACTGTACTTATCATGATAGTTACAAACATCTGAAGAAGAAGAAAATGGTAAAGGAATGAGATATCTACATGAAGATGAGATGGATATGGAAAATATGGCTAAGGTATACATTGGGTAACTTGTTGATGAGTCTATGACATCATGTTGTTGACTTGATTGTATTACATGAATTTGTTATGTATTGAAGATTAGAACTGAACAAGTTTATGTGGTCAGTAATTGAAGATCTACGTATACACCGAGCTAGTACAGTGTATACTGAGTAACAGTAATAACTGAGTTAGTTATCACTGACACATTCTATATTGACCGAGTGAAAGAAATAAATAAATTTTATAACAACTGACTGAATTGATGAGTTGGCAGATTTCTTATGATTCTGAGGTAAAAGATAAAGTTTTTTATGATGATCTAACGACTGACAAAATTCAAGATTGATCGACTGGAGAAGGATGAAACATGTTATAGATACATCTACCGAGAAAGCTTGAAGTGGAAAAAGGAACGGTGGAGATTAAGAGGCAAAATCTAATGGATGATAAGAAAATGGTTTATGAAGTCTATTTAAAGAGACATGAGATTCATTATTGAGTCTAGAGCTTATTGAAACTGCAAGAGAATTCACATGAAAGGAACTATTTTCATGCACTCCTGATCAAACTGGTTACAGACATAATCAAGCTGAACAATAGGCATTACCGAGCGTTAGGGTATTATTCACCGAGCTGAAAAAGTTGGAGGATATGAAGAATTGAATTGTATATTGATCAATGGAGGTATTTGAGCTTAGCATAGATCTAAAAATCTGCAATCTAAGTTGTATTTGAATCAGATCACTACTGTATCAGTTTAACCATTGTTACAACAAAATCTCTTAATCGAGTGGACTTAATAGTCTTTTTGTATTTCAATATGACATTCAATGAATGTTGTTGGTTTTCTTGTTGACTCCATAGTGAATTCTGGTCAAGGGAGAACTATTAGTGATAAATCCTCTAACAAGGTCACACATTATAGTGTGTTTAGTAACCTTTGTCAGGGTTGGCTCCTAACCGAGCTCACTTCAGAAGAGTGAATTATTTTGGATTACCGATCCCAGGTGGTTTTTCCCCTAACAGGGTTTCCACATTAAAAATATATGTTTTATGTGTATTTGATGTGATTGTATTATTATCTTACTTTATATATTTCATATTTAGTCTGATCGGTAAATACAATATTGAATTGACTGTCAATCAATATATGAAGAGAAAGTTATTGTTGATAGCTTACCGAGTTGATATTTTGTCTACAAAGTTTGAATATATATACATCTGGGAGATAAGGGACTGTAGGATAACTAGAACTAACCGATTCACCCCCCTCTTAGTTATCTAACAAAAAACAAACACCAACATGTGTACCTCCCTTTTACAACTGATTTATGTGTTCATCACATTTTCACATTTCTTATTTCAGGTGACCCAACTTCCAAAGACCATAACTTTTGAACTGTGTGTACAATTGACAAACCATTTGCAGCATTAGAATCTTGTGGCATGTTCTATCAAGCTATAATAGGATATACCAATTATGGCCACTTTCAAGCTATTTTGGAGCCTCTAACTCCTTCAAAATTAAATTTCTAAAATTTCTTCAACAAATTCAAAAATGAAAACTTTAATATCTTCAAATCTAGACATGATCTTGCAAGAAAATTTATTGGCATGCTTATCTATCCCATGTGAACCTTTGGGGAAAGTATAGGAAAAAATCATTCTCAAATGTAAACTTACTATAAATAGTAATTTTATGTAAATGCAAGGTTGAGACACATTTTCTTGACAATCTCCCACTCATCAAACACCTTGCAAGAGAAAAGGGAGTATTTACACCACAGTTGAATTACTAGGGACCATGATGTCCATGGACTTAACACCATTTGAACTTCTCTATGCTCACAACCTTAGTTAATAAGTCTACAACATTTATCAAAGTCTCTACCTTAACCATCTTCACCCTACCATCCTCAACCATATCTTTAACAAAATAATATTGAGCATCAATGCACTTAGTCCTAGTATGAAATATTGGGTTCTTAAATAGGTATATCACATTGTGACTATCTCAATAAATTGACATTGCTCCTTATATTAAGCCAATATTTGAATGTAGTCTCTTAAGTTAAATGGTTTCTTTATAGGCCTAAGTAGTTGAAATATACTTAGCTTTAGTAGCAGACAAAGCAACCATAGCCTATTGTGTACTCATCCAACTAATTGAACCACCAAATAAGGTAAATACATACACACTGGTAGATATCTACTATCAAAATCACATGTCCAATCTTAATGAACATTACCAAGAATATCAAGGGAAATTTCATCTCTCATCATAGTATCATATTACCATGATAACCCAAAGAATACTCAGAGGTACTCTTCAAATATCTTAAGACTTTTAACTACATCTCAATGAAGTTTACAAAAATTATACAAATATCTAGATATAACTCCCACTGCTAGGGAAATGTCTTGTCTAATACAAAGCATAGTATACATGGAACTTTCAACTACACTCTAGTAAGGTATTATGCCCATGTCTTCCATCTCTAATGGGAATGTAGGATAATTTCAAATAGATAAATTTATTTCATTATAAAAGGAACATATAATGGTCTTGGATCATGTATGTTAAACCTCTGTAAAATAGAGCTCACATACTTGATCTAGCCTAGCCATAGCTTTTTGTTCAATTTATCTCTTATAATTTCCACCCCAAGAATGTATTTTTTCTGCACCAAGATCTTTCATTTCAAATTTAGCAACAAGCTTAGACTTTAGTTCTAAAATCACATATTTCCATTTACCAATGAATAACATATCATCAACCTAAAATGAAATGTAAAAGACATGACCACCATCAAATTTATAATAAACAAAATGATCTGATTTAGAGCACTCAAATCCCAAACTCAACACATATTTATCAAATTTTTGTTACCTCAACCTAGGACTCTTCTTGAGGCCATGCAAACATTTCTTCAATTTACTAAATAAGTTACTTTTACCTTTAACGAGGAAGTGATCTGGCTCATATAAATAGTCTCCTCCAAATTACTTGAAGGAAATTAATTTTCACGTCTATTTGCTCAAACTCTAAATCACGAGCAACAACAATAGAAAGAAAAAATCTAAAGCATCTCATTTTTTCAAAAAGAGAAAATATCTCACCATAATCAACACCATGAACTTGAGAGTAGCCTTTCAAAGCCAACCTTGCTTTATAATTCTTATTGCTTCTATTTGAACCAATATTTTTCTTGAACACCCATTTGTAA
Source organism: Chamaecyparis obtusa (assembly GCA_027943335.1). Lineage (NCBI taxonomy): Eukaryota > Viridiplantae > Streptophyta > Pinopsida > Cupressales > Cupressaceae > Chamaecyparis > Chamaecyparis obtusa. The sequence continues at coordinate 138,606 of BSBK01008196.1, forward strand.
CCAACATGTTTTCATTCTTTAAGCAATGGTACAATATCACATGTATCATTCCTTGTAAAAGATATCATTTCTTCATCCATAACAACTTTCTAGGATTTGATATCATACATACCCAATGCCTCTTCTATAGATCTAGGGTCATCCATGCTATTATTTAAAGAAAAAATACATCTCCAATGGTTAGGTGAATATCCTTTAGGTTATTGTCTATGCCTTGTAGACCTTCAAATGTAACATGATCTGGAGGTTATTTCTCCTCTTCTAATGATTCAAAGCTAGATGAGCTCTCCTCAACTTGTTGTCTATCTAGGAGTTTTGATTTGATGCAAGGGTAGGGAGCAAGAGGGGCCAAAGGATGGCGCACCCTAATGATCCAAGCCTGCACCACACATGTAGAAGAAACAAACAACAAGAGTGAGAGAGAGAATGCCAGATCATGTCATATATTATCATCAATTTGAATCATAAATGTCAGGCTGTAAGGCCTTCCTGGTTACGACCTGATATTATAATGAATTAAAAAAGTCCTCAAACATGTGAGGATTTGCTACAAATCTCTAATCTAATGCCTTCTATCTTCTATCAAAACTCCCTCCTTAAACTACAACCAAACATCTACATTTATACAAGAAGCTACTGAGCTGAGTCAGCCTTCAGATCCATAATTAATAGAAGTAATGGTCAAATATGGGACCACACGCTTCCCAATGATGGATACAAACATTAATTCCATGATCCAATATAAATGTACAAGTCGGCCACAACATGAAACAAAACTAGACCCGTCGGTAAGCAAGATAACCGAGCAACAGACAAACAATGTCGAGCGCCAGTGAATTAACCAATTGCCCAGGAGATAACTGACCACACTCGGTAACCAACCAACTACTAACCAACTCGGTCAAAGTAGAAATTGAGCAACACAGACAAACTCCAAATTCTTTTTGGTGACACAGGATTGCCAAGGACTCGAGATGCTCCTACATCAGACACCTGGGGTTATTTTGAAATGATTCTCTGAATCATTTGGTAGGTCTGGTCCGAGCTGCATCCAACTCAAATTATGAAATCCATGAACTATCTTCCATCGGTTTATTCTTCCACTTAACCAGATATTCCATATACTATTTTCCCCTTGTGCTCTTTCCAACTCTTTCCTTCAAAATCTGTTCAACTTCATCATTCTGCTTCTTAGGATATTCTATCGGTACTATCATTTCTTCATTAGGTTCATGATACTCATATAAATCAGCAATGTTGAAAATTGGTGATATGTCCATGTCATTAGGTAACTCAATCTCATATGCATTTCCACTATCAAATTTCCTTAGAATTTTGCAAGGTCCAAACTTCTTCATCTTCAAATTTCCATATGTGCCAACAAGAAACCAACCTTTCTTCAAATGAACCATCACTTCATCACCAACATCAAAATTTTTATGTCTTCTTGATCTATCAGCTCTGTCTTTGTATTTTTTATTACTGTCTTCCAGCTTCAGCTTCACATCTTCATGCAATGTCTTCATATATTCAACAAACTTTACTCCTTCAATACTTTTCTTATTCTCATCAGCAATGTCTCTCAAATTAGATATTCCTCTCGGTTGTGTGCCATTCATAATCTCAAATAGTGTCTTTCTAGTACTACTATTCATTGAATGATTATATGAAAACTCTGCTTGTGCCAACATAGAATCCCAATTACTCAGTGTGTCTCCAACTAAACATCTCAAAAGATTTGCCAAACTTCTGTTCACAACTTCAGTCTATCCATCGGCCTGTGGGTGAAATGTAGAACTATATTTCAACTCAGTACCAAATTTCTTCTAAAGTGTTTTCCAAAAATATCCAACAAATTTACTGTCTCAGTCAGAGATAATACTCCTCAGTAATCCATGCAATCTGACAATTTCCTTAAAGAAAAGATCTACTACATGTATTGCATCTGATGTCTTTCTACAAGGTATAAAATGTGCCATCTTAGAAAATCTATCCACAACAACAAATATGGAATCATTACCTCTTACTATCTTTGGTAAGCCAAGAACAAAATCCATACTGATATCAATCCAAGGTTTCTCAGGTACAACAATCGGTGTATACAATCCAATATTTTGACTTACTCCTTTTGCAACTTGACAAATACCACAAATTTTCACAAATTTCTGAACATCTCTATACAACTGTAGCCAAAAGTACTTCTCCTTCAGCAAATTCCATGTTTTATCAATGCCAAAGTGTCCAGCCAAACCACTACTATGTTTCTCCTTTATCAAATTAGATCTCATTACTCCTCTCGGTATACACAACTGAATACCTTTAAACAACATACCTTCCTAAATGAAATATTCATCCCATTTTGTATCTTGTTGATCTTGAATAGGTGCTTTGCACTTTCTCCATGGCTCAGAAAAATTAGGGTCATTTTCATACAAACCTCTCATCTCATCAAAACCAAGAACTTCAATTTTCATCTTGGTCATTAAAGATCTTCTTCTACTCAATGCATCAGCAACTCGTTTAGTGACTCCACTCTTATGCTTGATCATAAATGTATAACTCTGCAAATACTCAACCCATTTCATATGTCTTTGATTCAACTTATTCTGACTACCCAAATATTGTAAAGCCTTATGATCAGTATACAACACAAATTCACTCGGTATCAAATAATGTCTCCATTTCTTCAGTGCTTGAACAAGAGCATAGAATTCTTGATCATACATAGAATATTTCCTTCTAGCATCATTCAACTTTTCACTAAAGAAAGCAATAGGTTTACCTTCTTGACTCAAAATAGCTCCAATTGCACTTCCACTTGCATCACATTCTACTTGAAATACTTTACTGAAATTAGGTAATGCCAAAATAGGTAATTCAACAACCTTATGCTTCAGAGTCTCAAAACTTCTATTAGCTCCATGTGTCCACTTGAATTCTCTTTTTTCTCCTCTCACAGTCTCAATCATAGCATTACAAATTGAACTGAAATTCCTTATGAACTTTCGGTAAAAACTTGCCAAACCATGAAATGATCTTACCTCACTAGCATTCATAGGTGTAGGCCAATTCAAAATAGCTTCAACCTTTTTAGGATCCATCTTCAAACCATCAGCTGAAATAACAAATCCCAAATACATAATCTCTTCTTTCATGAATGAACACTTTTTCAGATTTATCAACAACTTTTCCTCTTTCAATCTCTGCAAAACTTGTCTAATATGCAACAAATGTTCTTCTCTAGTCTTACTGAATATGAGAATATCATCAAGATATACAATCACAAATTTACCCAAGAATTTCTTCAAAACCTCATTCATCAGCCTCATAAAAGTACTCGGTGCATTAGTTAAACCAAAAGGCATAACCAACCACTCATACAAACCTTCTTTTGTCTTGAACGCAATCTTCCATTCATCACCTTCTCTAATTCTGATATGATGATACCTTTTTTCAAATCAATCTTTGTGAAATACTTTGCTCCAGTCAAACTGTCCATTATGTCATCCATTCTCAATAAGTGTCAACCAATGAGGTGCCTTATTTGGTAAACTAGCTCTAGGGATTAGATCCATACAATGATCAATGCTTCTTTTCAGTGGCAAACCATTAGGTACATTATTAGAAATGATATCACTGTACTCGGTGAGTAACTTATCAATCTCCTCAGGGACATTATCCTCTATTTTCTTACTTAGCTTATTATGAATCACAACAAAACATACATCATTCCTCTTCAATGAGTTAACAAACTTCCTTCCTTCCATCAAGCAAACTTTCACAGATGTGCAAACATTACTAACAGGTTCTTCCATCAAAGGTAACAAGATTTATTTCCTTCCATCAGCCACAATAGTATACTTATGCAATCTCCCATCATATATAGCATGTCTATCATATTGCCAAGGTCTACCCAACAAAATATGACAACAATCCATAGGCATGATATCACATAACACCTTATCATAGTATTTTCCAATCTTCAAATTCACATAACATTGTTCACTTACCAGGAGTGTATGCTCATCCTTGATCCATGAAATCTGATAGGGCTTCGAATGTACCAACCTTTCCAACTGCAATTTTGTGACCATCTCTTCAGATGCTAGGTTCTCCGAGCTACCATTGTCAATGATTACCTTCCAAACTTTGTCGGAAACTCTACATCTAGTCTTGAACAAACTTTTCCTTATCAGATCTTCCTTCTTGCTTTCATTCCATAGTGCTCTCCTTACCATCAAGTTATTTTCTTTCTCAGGTTCATTCGGTGAATCTTTTTGCACCAAAGTATTTCTACTGCTACCAACCTTCTTACTAGCCTGTGTACATTCAAAAGATCTATGTCCTTCTTCTCCACAATTATAACAAGTTCATCATAAACTTCCTCTGCTATAACCACCTTAGTAGTTACTACCTCTGCCTCTAGAACTTTCACCTTTCCACTCGGTCTTGCCTTTGTCTAGATTTGTCTTTTCTAGTTCAGATATACCATTTTCACCATAAGATCTACCTCTTCCTCTAGGGAATCTACCACCATGACCTCTCTATCTTTGCTCATGTCTTTTGTTCAATTTCTCCTCAGCTTTCAAAGTAAATTGATAAGCCTCCTCAATGTTCTCCAACTTGACCATGCTAATCTCCTCTTGGATGGAAACCCTCAAACCATTCAGGTATTTATCGATTCTTTCCACATCATCTTCATCATGTCCAGATCTAATATCTAATCTATAGAATTCCTCAATATACTCTTTTACTGAGCTTTCCTTTTGTCTCAGACTTTGCATTCGCTGAACTAGGTTAATCTGATAATCACAGGGTAAGAACTTTCCTTTCAACTTATTGACCATTTTACACCATACGTTGATTTTGTCTTTTCCTTTCCTCTTTCGATCCAATTGCAAATGTTCCCACCATAAGGATGCATGACTTTTCAACTTTTTTCTTGCAATCTTCACCTTCTTATCCTCAAGAATATTCTCATATTCAAAATACTTTTCCATCTTGGTGATCTAGTCCACCAATTCATCAGAATCCAACTTTCCACCATACTCAGGGGGATTGAAATGTGGTGTTGACTTCATATTTGTTAAAGCCTTCAAAAATATTTCTTCACCTTGATCCATAAAAGGAGTAGGTTCTGCATTCGCATGTTCTTCTTCAATTTCATCATCACTAACATCTTCAAGATATCTGCCTCTTCTTTGGGCTATTTCCACTACTTCTAACCTAGCAGCAATCTGTCTTAGCATATTTGCCAATCTTGGATCTGCATCTTGCCTCCCATGAACCATCTTAACAACCCTTTGCAATTGTAGGTCAGATCACAATCTGCTACCCCACAATAATTCAACTAGGGCTTCAAGAGGAACCTGCAAACCTAGATCCACAGACCTAGATCAAGATCTCGCCTCACTCTGATACCACTTGACACAAGGGCAAGGAGCAAGAGGGGCCAAATGATGGCGCACCCTAATGATCCAAGCCTGCACCATGCATGTGGAAGGAACAAACAACAAGAGTGAGAGAGAGAATGCCAGATCCTATCATATATTATCATCAATTTGAATCATACATGTAGGGTTGTAAGGCCTTCCTAGTTATGACCTAATTTTATAATGAATTATAGAAGTCCTCAAACATGTGAGGATCTACTACAAATCTCTAATCTAATGCCTTCTATCTTCTATCAAAACTCCCTCCTTAAACTACAACCAAACATCTACATTTATACAAGAAGCTACCAAGCTGAATTGGCCTTCAGATCCATAATTAATGGAAGTAATGGTCAAATTTGGGACCACATGCTTCCCAATGATGGATACAAACATTAATTCCATGATCCAATATAACTGTACAAGTCGGCCACAACATGAAACAAAACTAGACCCGTCGGTAAGCAAGATAACCGAGTAGCAGACAAACAACGGTGAGCGCCAGTGAATTAACTGACCACCTAGGAGATAACCGACCACACTCGGTAACCAAAGGAAACCGACCAACTACCGACCAACTCGGTCAAAGTAGAAACTGAGCAACACAAACAAATTCCAAATTCTTTTTGGTGACATAGGATTGCCAAGGACCTGAGATGCTCCTACATCATGATTCAACTTCTCAAGTGTCAAAGGTATTTGAATCATGTCTTCCTTTTTATTTTGTTTAGGCTACAATGTAACAAAAGGATGGCTAGTTTCTCTAAAACTAACACTTCTAATATGTATCACCTTTCACGTGATAGGGTCTCAAAGCTTGTATCCATTCACATCATGATTATATCCAGCGAAGATACATTTCATAGTGTTTCTCTCCAACTTTGTTTAGTTCTCCTTTGAAACATATGTATATGCCTCATGGACAAAAATAATAAGATTTATCAATGAATACTTTTGACCCAACCATGCCTCTGTAGGAATTTTATCAAAAAGAGCTAATGTAGGAGACTTAGGAATCAGGTAGCAAGCGGTGGCAATAGCTTCAACCCAAAAGTTTTGTTTTAGGCCTACACCACTCAACATACTCCTAACCTTCTCCATCAATATCCTTCTCATCCTTTCTACAACTCCATTCTAATATGGAGAATATGAAGTTTTCTTTTGTTTATGAATGCCACAATCTTTATAGAATCTATCAAAATCGTTAGAGAAAAACTCACCAACATTATTGGTCCTCAAATATTTTATTTTCCTTCCAATTTTCTATTCAACCATTGCTTTAAATTCATTAAATTGACTAAAAATGTTAGATTTTCTCTTTATAAAATATACACATGCCCTTTTGTTATAGTTATCAATAAATAAAACATGATATGTAGATTTTCCAATGGAAGGAACATCTATAAGACCAAACACATTAGAATGGATAAAATCAAACACGACATAAGATTTATGAGAACTTGAGTAAAATTGAATGTGGTTTTGTTTGACATAAATGCAATGCTCACATAAACTTAGTCAAGATAACAATCATTCAAACTTTCAACAAGGTTTTTATTTATCAGGGTCCTTTGACCTTTCTCTCCAATATGACGAAGTCTCTTGTGCCATGACATAGTCTTATATATAGGTGTAGACACTTAAAAATGGCCTATTGCTCTAACACGATGACATTACTAACATTCCTCCTAAATTGTTAAATAATATTTATTATTTAAACAATATGCATCAATCTACTATATTCTAAGGTCAAAATCATCATTTATCTCTAAAATCCATAATTAAGTGATTTTAATTAATTACTTTAATTATTGAATGCCTAATCAATATTTCATCATCTATTCATCTATAATATAATGAAATAAATGACATTATTTAATTATAACCTACCTTATTATAATTAATTAAATAACCAAATTTAATTAATGTTCCCTCCTAATTATTACATTTCTGTAATAGTTAAATCAAATTCTATCTCATGATTAAATAAATGATATTTATTTAATTAAATTAATTATTCCCCTCTCATGATCAAATAAATTATGTTTATTTAATTACAACTAATAATTCCTCTCATAAGTAAATAAGTAATTATTTATTTATAAAAAATCTCCACATGTGAACATAAATAATATTTTATTTATTTAAAAATCATAATTATCCCCCTAAATCCTAACTCACTCACTTTGAGTTAGCTTTTCAGTTGCAACTCTTCACTCCATAATTTCCTCTCCTAATTATTCAATCCACATTGTTACTTCCTCCCTCAGCAATCAGTTAAGTCTTCCATCAATTCAGTCTTCCAATCTATGCAATCAGTTAAGTCTTGCATCAATTCAGTCTTCTAATCCATTCAATCAATTGGCTCCTCCGTGCAATCAGTTAACTCACTAGTCCATTCAAGTCATCTATCCAATCTATTTTCTGACAAATCAATAAATCCTATTAAACCAAGTAATCAACTTAGTTGAACTCTCACTCACTTCGAGTTCAACTCCTCAATCACAGTCAGTCATCTCTAATCATGGATTCTTGGTTGAAACCCCTAAAATCTTATAAGTAGAGAGCTTTTTCTCATATTTTGGTAACCACAATTACTTTGAATTCTTATGTTGGCACAATCTTGAGCACACCCACATTGCATGAGAAGGTGAAAACCAAGGAAGGATTTTATGGTTTGCATATTCATGTTCTTATAATGAGCTCATATTAATTATTTTTTATGCTTATTGTTTGTCTTACATTCTTTCTTGATTATTGGGAATACTAATTACACTAGCAATCTCTTTGTGGTTGAGATTCTACATGTTATTGTAGGTTTTTACATATCCTATTATACTTGATTACAATAGGTAACTTTGATTCTAAATAATAAGTAACCTTAGGTACCTAAAATCCAAGACCATCTATTGAACGTGAAACCCTCACCTTTTGCAACAAAGCATCCAAAAATTTGGTCTTCATAGATATATTATTACACTTAGCAATGTATACATCTAGCTTATACAATGTGCCAATTAAGACACCTCCAGGAATCACATAGTGCCTCTCACCATTTTGTACCATGCATCAAGAAAATACTACCTCCATACCCAAATATATTAGTTTTCTCACGGATAATTTTTTTAAAATTTTATACCAGGGAGATGTAACACACCATTAATCCAAGTCTTATTCTATCATTAGGAAACATGATTTTCAATTTACCACAATGAGCAATATTTAAATGAGAATTATCACCCATGTAAACCTTACCTCCATCAAATTATTCATATTCAACAAACCAATCTTTATTAGACATCATATGAAAAGGTGAACCCGTGTCAATTTACCATGCATGCATGGCCAAAGACACAATGAATGCATCTCTATCTTCCTTCTCAAACTTATAGTCAAAATTCCAATTTCTTCATTTTCTTCTTATTTTCTTCTTTGAAGTCCTTATAGATATGTCTAGGCTTACCATAATTCCAACAAATGACCTTGGAATTTTTAGAAGATTTGGATCTCCTCTTGGATTTGGATTTATTTTGCTTCTCATTCTTCTTGCATTTTTCCTTAGGTCTTCCATGGAAAAATAGGGCCTCCTTTGCACAGATGGATACCTTCCTCCTCATCTCTTTAGAAATCAAAGAACCCACTGCATCTTTAGTCTTCAAGATAATAGAAGTACTATTGATGGCCATAACAAAAGAATCATGTGAATTAAAGGAAAAAAACAAAGAAATATCTGACATTTCTCGTCCTCATCCATCCTAAAACCGACTAATGCTAATTTATCCACCAACATATCAAATTCTTCCAGGTGGCCTTGTAATTTTTCCACCCTCCTCCATTCTCAAGGAATATAGTTTCCTCCTCAAAAAAATCTTATTTACTAAATATGTGGCTTGATACATCTCACCTAGTTTCTTCTATAATTTGTTTGTAGAGGTATCTTCATGAACATTGATTAAAATAGAGTCTTTAAGGCACAATCTGATGAAACCCTTGGCTTTGTAGTCCATAACATCATTTTTAGCAGCCCCGACTAGATCTATAAGTCTCATGACATTCTCATCAACTACATCACTCAGATTTTGATCTATTAATAGATTCTCCATCTTTAGCTTCCACATTTCAAAATTATTTCCAATTAAATTTCTTTGCCTCTATTATCCCTAAGGAACTTTCCATAAAAAAACTCTATAACAAGATCACAAAGTATCTTCATCACAATCTCCCAATCAAAACTAGATTAGTCAAAAAAACCCAACAACCCATAACTAAAACCAAAGGTGATCAAGATCTGATACCATTTGTAAGGAAATTAAGGCAGCGGATCAAATTCCTACAATAATATTGAGAGGAAGGTCATGTAAAAATTTATTTTATCTTTACAAAAATTACAAGAACTTAATAGAAATAACATGAATACCATAATAGTGATTTATGAAGGCAAAACCCCTTTTAGGAAAAAAACCTCACACTCCAAAAGCCACCGAATATATTATTCAGAAATAAATAATATATTATAATAGACATGTAGAGGAAGGTTCTCAAAAGAGTATCACTAAATAGAGATTCAGAGGTAACTAAATAGCTATATTTTGCAATCAAGGATGGTGGATCCAATGAAGGACAGTCCAAACCTTGTAGCCAAAATAATTACATAGTGGAATACTCAACAACATAGACAATACCACAAATGTTTCAATCAATTTTCATTAACATGCCCAGCTGTAAGGCCTTCCGAGTTAGGGCCAAATACAAAATGAAATAATTTTGCAAGATCCACAATCAGATCTAATACAATCTTAGCTAGTTCAGCTTTGAAGACAATCATAAGCTGATGGAAACCCTAAGGCAGATCTAAACTTGAGCTCGCAAGCCTCCAAGAAATCTCCTTATCTCCAAGTATGCAACCCCTAGCTCTACTACAAAGGACTATCATATTATAATCTGATATGCAAGAACATCAAGAACTTTTCCACAACTTCACCAACTTCAACTTGGCATCTGAATTCCAGATCTGCTAAGTCTCCCAAGTTCTGATCTCCCAATTTTTGCCTCTAAACATCTACCCAAGCCCTCCTTAAATACTAATCATTAGCCACAAGTCAGCTGGATGAAACCCTTAACTTCCCCAAAACAATAATTAAATGCCATACAAGTTGGCTTACAAATGTATACAAACATTTAATTCTGCATGTCGGCCCAAGACAATGGCTACCAATAATTAATTCACCAAGTCAGCTCAACAAATCACCCAGAACTCCAATTGGTAAGTCAGAACTACCGAGCAATAATAAAATTACCGAGCACGCTAGGCATCACCGAGCACCAGTATCAACCGAGCACGCTAGGCATCACCGAGCACCAGTATCAACCGAGCACCACAGGCATGATCGAGCAACCATTTCACTAAGTGCCAGAGACTACTAAGTTCCTTCAGTGACCGAGCTTCCTTCAATGACTGAGACCATCAGTCAAGGCTGCAACTGAGTAAAAACTAGCCAAAACACAAACACTCCATGCAGTTCATCGAGGACACAGAATGCCCTGCCTTAACCTTGGATGCCCTTGCATCAGACACCCTAGGTTCCAAAAGATGTTCATATGTGAGAAGAACATCTTTCAGGATTCAACACATAAATCTTGAACTGGTTCTTCACATACAAGTCCTCCACCTTTTCTGCTTGCAAAGTCTTCCACTTCAGTTTCCTCTACCTCTTCAAGTCTTTTCTGGACAATGCATAGGTCGGTTCTCCATATTGATCATTCATTTTCTCAGGATCCACAACCTCAACTCAGCTACCAATACTCAGGCTTCTCCTACTGAGCATTGCATCCATCAAAGGCATCAGTGAAAACTTTTTGTCATTCTTCTCAACAATAAACACATTTCTGGCATAGTCATAAATAGCTCTACAATCATACTGCCAAGGTCTACCAAGCAATATATCACAACTATTCATCTTCATAATGTCACAAAGCACAAGATCCTTGTACTGGCCAATCTGAATATCAATGAAGCATTGTTCCCTAACTTCCAAAGCATGAACATCTTGCAACCAGCCAAGCCTATAAGGACAAGGATGTTTCATTCTACTCAAACCAAGTTTCTGAACCAAGTCCTCAGCAACAAGGTTATCATTTCTACCACTATCAACAATAACATCATAGAGTTTACCTTCAGTCTTGCATTAGGTCCTAAACAAGTTACTCCTCTGACAAGGTTCATCCTTTGTACCGAGCAATGTTCATCGAAGCAACAAGTTCTCTAATTCAGGTTCATTCTGAATGTTCTCATTCATCATAGTAGTTCATCGGTCAACCTTCTTCTATGTGCACTCAAAAGAATGGTGTCCTTCTTCACCATAGTTATAGAAAGTACCCTTAAAGATAACTCTACATGTCTTCTTCTTTGGTTCCACAGGTTTCTGTTTATATTCTGCATTAGTTGGTTTCTCCTTCATCGAGTGATCAATCTTTTCTTTCCCTTAGAAGTTACTAGGTTGTTTCCTCTTCAACTTATCTTCTACCTTCAGAGCATACTGATAAGCATCTTCAACATACCAAGCTCATCCTGAACATTGAATCTCAAACCATTCACATACCAAGCTACCTTTTCCTTACCAAGCTCTCGGTGTCCAAAATGAATAGTAAGTTTGTAGAATTCCTCAGTATAATCTTCAACAGACAAATCCTTCTATTTCAGATTCTGCAACTTCTTAAACAAGTCAAGCTCATAGTCAGTCAGTATGAACTTAGCTTTCGATTTAGTCACCATCAACCTCCACCGATTGATCTTTGTTTCACCTTCATCTTCTCGGTCTCTCTGTAGTTCCTTCCACCAAAGAGCAACATGTCCTTTCAACTTTATCTATGCTAATCTCATCCGAAGAGGATCTTCAATTTCTTCTAGCTCAAAGAAATCTTCAAGTTCACCAATCTAATCAATCAGATTGTCGGGCTTCAAAGTACTAGAGAAAGTAGAAACTTCCATTTGGTAATTACTAAACTGAGTAGCAGGTCTAGGCAACCGAGCAGTCCTGTCTTCACCAAATCTGTTCCTCCGGTCATCACCACTAGATCTAGCAGTTTCAAATTCTTCAGCAGCTTCTTCATAGCCATCCTCAGTACCAACATTCTGAGGTATACTAGGAACAGTTCTCATGATCTCAAGGACCATATCATTGTTCATTAATTCCAACTTAGATCTAAAATCTGATTTCACCTTCTCTATGATCTAGGATTCAACAGTATCACAAAGATCTGAAATAACTCTAGGGTCCAATCTTCTCAGAGACATCCTTAAAGATAAGAGAAAACCCTCTACAACAAACCCTCATCGACCACCTTGTGACAATTTCCAAGCTACAACAAGTTAGATCTCAACCTGCAACCTTGTAAACAACTAGGGTACAATTTCACAAGTTTAGTGCTTTGGATCTGCAACCCAGATTGTGCACAATCTTTGCTCCAATAAGATTAGCCTTGCTAGGTCAAACTTCTACTTCAACAGGAACAAACTTCGCTTTGATACCACCTTATGTAGTCAAAGATGGTGGATCCAATGAAGGATAGTCCAAACCTTGCAGCCAAAAGAATTACACAACAAAATACTCAACAACATAGATAATACCACAAATGTTTCAATCAATTTGCATTAACATGCTCGACTATAAGGCCTTCCAGGTTAGGGCCAAATATAAAATGAAACAATTCTGCAAGATCCACAATTAGATCCAATACAATCTCAGCTAGTTCAGCTCTGAAGACAATCAGAATATGAGGAAAACCCTAAGGTAGATCTAAACTTGAGCTCACAAGCCTCCAAGCAATCTCCTTGTCTCCAAGTATGCAACCCCTAGCTCTGCTACAAAGGACTATAAGATTATAATTTGATTTGCAAGAACATGAAGAACTTTTCCACAACTTCACCAACTTCAGCTTCGCATCTGAATTCCAGATCTGCTAAGTCTCCCAAGTTTTGATCTCCCAAAATCTGCCTCTAAACATCTACCCAAGCCCTCCTTAAATACTAATCATCAGCCACAATTTGGCTAGATGAAACCCTTAACTTCCCCAAAACAATAATTAAATGCCATACAAGTTAGCTTACAAATGTATACAAACATTTAATTCTGCATGTCGGCCCAAGACAATGGCTACCAACAATTAATTCACCGAGTCATCTCAACAAATCACCCAGAACTCCAGTTGGTAAGTCAGAACTATTGAGTGATAGTAAAATTACCAAGCACGCTAGGCATCGCCAAGCACCAGTATCGACCGAGCACTGCAGGCATGACTGAGCAACCATTTCACCGAGCACTAGAGACTACCAAGTTCCTTCAGTGACTGAGCTTCCTTCAACGACCGAGACCGTCGGTCAAGGCTGCAACTGAGTAAAAACCAACCAAAACACAAACACTCCATGCAGCTCACCGAGGACATAGAATGCCCTACCTTAACCGTGGATGGCCCTGCATCACTATAAGACTCTTACTCATGCACTCCATCTTAAGCACCTAATATTTATGAGATATAATACATCAAACTACTAAACAATATTACAAAACCAAGGGCTAAAAACTACTTATAGAGTGGCGCCCATCTTATCTCCACTCAAATATGCCCTATGAAGTGTCAAAATACACACCAAAATGTGTAACTCCCTTTTACAACTCATTCATGCATTCAACACATTTTTACATTTCTTATTTCGGGAGACCCAACTTCAAGAGGCAATAAATTCTGAACTATGTGTCTAAATCACAAACTATTTGAAGCGTAAGAAAGCTCGCAACATGCACTATCAAGGTATAATAGCCTACATAAGTTAAAAACACTTTCAAGTCATTTTGTAGTCTCTAAATCCTTGAAAGTTGAATTTATAAAATTTCTTCAACAACTTAAAAAATGAAAACTTTAGTATCTTCAAATCTAGACATGATCTTGCAATGAAATTTATTGGTATGTGTATCCATATCATCCAAACCTTTGGGGAAAGTTTAGGAAAAATTCATGCTCTAATGTAAACTTACTATGAATAATAATCATATGTAAATGCAAGGTTGAGAAACATTTTCCTAACACTTATGAGATATACCATCTGACAGCAAGGTACATGAAATTTACAATGAGAAACATGATTATGGACAACAATTACAAATGCATCTAGTTTATATAGATATGCATGTCCCTTTTTACTTAATTACTCCATCAAATTTATTTTGTACACTTCATACTCAAATATCCACCCCTTATTTAACACACACACACACACAAACTCACAAATGAGTTGTCATTTTATCTATAAACTCTGCTCCATACAAAACATCCAAAAGGTTGTCCCCAAGAGTGACTATTAGATGAAATGTGCAACAAACCATACGTTGGATTAAAAAATGTATTTCATGCATCAAAAGAGTTGAAGACCAACCCAATAAATTATTAGGACCAAAAACATCTCATCACATAAAAAAAATCCTCCAACACAATTATAATTTATCTAGATCAATTGTAAATGAAGGAGCCAATGTTGTCAGCTCAAATAATAGTAATACCACCAATAATAACTATTTTTACTTTACACCATCAAGGAGAAATTAAAATCGACACAAAAATAAAAACAAAAGTAGTATAGATCATCTACAATGTCTCTACAAAGTAATTGATCATCAAATGTCAACGCATGTGGAGAAACTCACTAAACTAATAGAAACATGACACTCTATCTATAGGTTGTGATACTATAACATGTTTGATATTTCATTTTAGAGCATGAAGTTATTTGAAACTTATGTTGATGAACTCTTATACCTTCTAGAACATATTCCCAAGTCTACACAAGCATGTCTACAAATATAAAGAAATGTGGAGCAATCTAGGGAACAACTTATACACTTAATCTAGCTAGACTACAATATGAAGAACAATCACACACAATTTTTTTTATAGAAGATTATTACATAAAACCATAGGAGAATATGTCTTGGTGATTGAAATATTTATCCCCCAAACTTAAAGGACAAGCAATACAAGGTGGTGGAATGCAAACCAAAATATTGGCTCACATACTTAGTAAACATGCATTGTACAACTCTTAGAAATTTTCTTTAGCCATACAAGTAGGACTAGTAGCATAAAAAATTTCATCTAACTCCATCATAAATGTATCCTAAAACATAATTATAAAGCATGTGTAACAAGCACATACCATACAACTAAATTATCATACTATCAACAAGTGTGCAACTACAAGTTTTCTAGACTATTTGCCGCCTACTCCTTAGTCATATTGAGTTAATTGTCATTGCACCAAAAGACCAACTAGTTAATACTCAATACAACCACTTGAACTATAGAACATGAGAGAGGTGGTTATGCCATGTCAAAAATCCAAGTATTACACTGGACAATACAAGGAGACCAAGGGTGTACAACTTGCAACAATCCACCCCAACAAAACTGTAAGGTCCAAACCCATGACCTAGGCTCTGATACTAAATGTTGTTTGTCGTTGCACCAAAATATCAACATGTTAATTCTTGATACAACCACTTGAATTATAGGACATGGGAGGTGGTTAAGCCATGTTGTGAATCTGAGCATTGCATTTCATATCACAAGGAGACCACAGACACACACCTTGCAATATATTGATCTTATATGATCCCATATCTCTATCTATATCAAACTACTCCTCAATTATGTTGTGCTCAAACTAATTCCAAGTCTCTTCAAAAGTACCAATCCTTCTCTTTTCTCTACAATTATGATAGAGTTCCATCAATTTGACCTTAAGTTGACATCAATGACAACACCATGTTGCACATATTGGAAACATGGTTGCACCACAAATTTTATCTTTCTATTACATGGTGTCATCATACACTCAACACACAACTCCAATACACATATGTATGTCACAATTAATCAATCATCCATCACTCCACTACCATCTAACCAATTTTTCCCAAGTTATATGTGTGTTGTGTATCCATTTCAATCTTTAAAAAAGGTACTCATCGTAATTTACCATCTATTACATGATTGATATTATTCTCACATATGAATTTTAAATACATTTTTATTTTTTAGTATGTCATATAGAATTACAATATCCAAAAAATTTATACTTCCATATTATTTGCCACACTATCATTAATTTGAGGATAAATTACACCTTTAGTAGTTGGGGGAGGTAGTCATTATGATTGCATGTTTTATGCATTTCCAAAAAATTATTTACTTGATTTTTTTAATAAAAATATTAGAAATATTTATTTTACACGAGTTAAAGGAGAAAAAGTATCATAGCCATTTGATTGTTCTACAAAAGGAAAGAAAATAGGGAAATGAAATTGGGAATTTTAAGTTACAAGTTATCTAGAGTTTGAATAATTTGGAGATATTACATGAAGGAGTGAGGTATAGAGATAGAGAGAAGTGTATGAAGAGAGTTAGTGAAAAAAATTTACAATCCAACTACCAAAATTGAGTCCAAGAAGTGAGGATGGGTGGTGACATTCTTAGGCAAGAGCCAACATACCACAATATGTTAATAACAGACACAAGATATTTTCCATTCTTTGAGAGGTATGGGTGGAGTTACTACTACTTTAAGATAATAGAGTATAATGAAAACTTGATAGAAGAAATTAAATAAACTTTCACAAATAATAAATTTTTGATTAAGGGGTTGAGAGTGGAAGCATCTAAGGTAGAAATTGCATAATTATTTGGTCTTCCATTGACAACAAAATAATATCCTACATCTCTAGGTGTTGTCTCAACTAGAAAAAAGTTTTCCAAACCAAGTGAGAGATTTTATTCCTCATCCCAAGGGATCGGGACCAAGAACCTCTCCTTTCCACCATTTTGGAGAGAATTAGTAAACCGTGTTATCATGTATTTTACTTGTGATGGGAGAAAATCCCTTCTCTTCACAATTCATTTCAATTGATTAAGTCATATACACCATAATAGGATAATAAATGTTCCAAAATATTTGCACCATATGCTCACTCTAGGATAGTTATATATTTTAGAAGTAGAAGGATATATTCATCCTTGTCACACCATTATTTGGTTGTTTTATTGGTTAAAGGAATCCTTTATCTTCAATCCCTAAATGTTACATGGGAAGAGTTCAAGGGTTGGGATGACATTCATAACATATCCTAGGACACATTCTTGCTAATAATGATAGGTTTGAAGAAGAAAATGACAGGGTTGAGGAAATTTTTTTAAAATCTAGGGACATAGAAGGAATCAAAACCCCTAAGAGGAATGTGCAAGGAAATATTGGGTATAACCTACCACGTCCTACATCACCTAACATTATTCCTAGTGAGAATAGAAACTTCAATAATTGTAATAGGAACATTAGAGTGATGAATTGTAACAAGATAAAAAAAGTAAGCAATTACAACAAGGTCCACCTAAAATATTTGAGAAATCAATCCACAACTTCTAAGAAATTACTGACAGCATCTTCGTTTGGAATCCTTGTTGCTCCATCTCCACCAAAAATTAGAAAATGAAGTGAACTTTTATTTTCCTATTAGAAAATCCTAAGAAATAAAAGGTTAAGGATAATATTAAGAAACAAAAGATTTGAGAGGAATATAAGGGGCCTAGGAAACAAACACCTAGCAAGGAACTTGAGAAACATAAGCATTAATAAAATAGGAAGAACCTAAGAGTGGAAAGAAACCTTAGAGGAAGAAGCATAAAAATGAAAATATCAAAATTTAGAAACATCTAGAGAGGTGCTCACATCACCTTGAGGAAAAAGGGATTACAGGAGAGAGAAAGCCTTGGAAATAGGATGATGTTTTCAATGTTGAAACTAATTCTTGAAGATAAATATAAGTTTCAAAATTGAAGGTGTAGTGTCATAAATTTCATCCTTGTTCAATTTATTTCTCACCTAGGACCTATTTTAGCATGTATGGCCTCATGTACCCAATCTTATTTATTCTATCTCAATTCTAACAAAACATTTAGTTTTCTCCAAGCATTTCAAGCCCAATGCTCTAATTTGGGCATGTATTGGGGGGACTGGACCACCTTGGGTGACCTTCTCTTAGGACTGGGTCACCTTGGGTGAATAGGCTCCACTAATTAGGCTCCAAACTTAAACCATACAATAGTTATCTTACAAGAGTGTAAAATTAAGTCTCGTGCTAGCTTGCTCTTAAATTCACACCCCAAAATGGTAGGGAGAGGTATAAAAGAAAGTACCCCATCCCCCTATTTTTAAATCCATCCACAAAACACAAGATCCTTACACACATCTTATTCAATTCATTCAAGGCATTTCATCACACCATATTCCTTCGATCTAGCATTGTGGCTAGCTTCAACATCCTTCATGCAAGCATGTGTTCACAAATTTCTTTTTAGCTCTTATGGAGTCATGTTATTGCATCCAAATTAGTGAGCATATTCAAAGAGAATTGCATCAACAACATATAATGTATTTTAATCATTAGATATAGCCTTTACAACATAACAAAACTCTTTCAATTCAATTTTCAATTTATTTTAATTTTAAGTTTAATTCTAAAACTAGGGTTTGACCTAGGCAACCCACTTACAACCCAATAATTTCTCTCCTTTTTGTGTGTAGGTAATAGGTGGTGAATGTACAAGATTAGATACAAATCGGGTATCATAAGAGCTACAAAAAAAATGTCCACATATCTAAAATAGGTGGGACCTAGTCACCCTACTTGTATAAGTCCCTCTAATTCTATTCTAGATTTAAATTACATGTTATTTACTATCTTTACTTTCCAAATTATCTACCAAAATCCATGTTTCTATTTTATATTCTACCATGCATGCTGAAAGTCATCATTTGTCATATTGTGACCTAGATCTTATTACTACAACAATCTCTATTATTAGCTCTCTTTTTTTCTCTATTTTTTCCTTCCACACACTGTTTTAATGTATTTCTCCTCCATTTATTTGAAAGATTGGTGCTATTCATCATGCCAACGCTACTCATGCCGTATTTTACGCCAAGTAGAACATACCAATTCAATTTCAAGCACTATGGTGCACCGATATTGGCACCCACATTGATGCTTAAATTGATGCATGTTGAATGAGTAGGCGCAAAATCAGACACTATGTTAAAGTATCCATTTGTCGACCCATCATATTTGATTTTCCTATGCTATTGATTTAATGTCAAAATATTTTGGTCATTGTTACATGAACTTATGTTATGGCCATATATATCTAATGTCCTAGCCTGACACTTTATTATTTATTTTTCATGTGCTTTAAGTGTTTATCCTACCTGCGTGAAGGTTAAAACATATGACATCTAGGGGTTGCAAGGCTGTGTGGATCTGTGGGTGGTGATAAAAGTTTTGTTGTGTCCTCATGACTTGTTGAGACAATTAATATATTTACCCCATGGGGAAGCAATGGTGGGCCACATTTCAATAATTGAAGGTCCTCATGTAATTTTTTTAAGACTGTCATTTGGACCCGTGACCCTGTGAGTGGATGTTTATGATGACTGTAATGGTTTTTTGCATTCTCATGGTGGTGAGTGGGGGAAATGTTTAAGGGTCACGATCTTGTGAGGAAGAATAAGATTATATGGTGATCCCTTGTTTCCACCTTAGATCTTATTATGTGGGACCCAGATTTGGATCATGAGGAAGTGAGGATGTTACACGTGGATCTTGATGGGTTTTCTTCACCACATCACCGAGGGGTTAAAAAATTGGTATGATTTCATGTCACAGTTGGGTGAGGTAATGACACCTGTTGAAGACCTCCAACCTCACGTCTTCATACGCCTAAATTGTAGCCAAGGAAAATGGTTGTGAGCTAACAATGAAATTAATTGATAACCAAGGTTGGGTAAGTCACAACCTCATGACACTTTATGTGGGTTACTCAAAACTATTTGACAATATATTAAAGAAAGAAGTGGTGGTAGGAAGAATATAAGAAGAAATGTCATGACTAATGAAATGTTGTAGTTTTTGATTTTAAAATCATTCCCTCGGTATAAAATCATTCCCTTACTATCCAACCTTTTGAGTGTCACATTTAATTTTCTATAACTAAGGGAATGATAGGTCTTACAGTTGTTAGGATTGGTGCAAATCTTGGGATAGTTGTTGGTTCTTTTATTGTAGTTTGAAAGTGTAAGCCATAGCTTAAATACAAGAAGTGATAACTATAGAATGAGTTATGTGTGTTGTCTAAATCTGGGTTGTTCATGATTGGAATGAAGTGTTTCTTTTTTTGAGTGCTAAGAATGGGGCCTTGTGAGGCTAAAGAGAGATTTTATTATAACAAGAAGGGAGTGTTTCTTTGTTTGAGAGCTAAGGATAGGGCTTGTTGAGGCTAAAAATGGATTTTATTGTAACAAGAAGGGGTTAGAAAAAGCTATGTTGTAGGAGATATACAAGGATCGTGGTGGTGAACCAGTTGATAATACATTTTGTAATCCTATAGATACTTAAATTGCCTTCAATAATCATTGAGATATTGAAAGCTCTATACAAAGATGAAAGCTCTACCTACATCTTGTAAATGCCTCCTATCTCTTAGATTACTACTTTGGTTCCATTTTCTAGGATGGAGGAAAAGTAGATTATGGGTGTAGACACAAAAGATGGGAGTTTGGAGTCATTTGTTTCTCCTTGTATTGTATTTTCAAAGTCATCACCTGCGGAGGAAGTATTACCAAAATTTGCATACAAGCTAAATTAGGTAGAGTAGTCATGTTTCAAACTAAAATAGAAACATGGGTTTGTCAATGGCATGTGGATGAAAATGTGGCTCCCACAAGGGTTTGAGCCCAGCTTGCTAATGACAGACAGAGTGGTGCAAGAGCACATAGTTCCAAGAGGCATAAATTTTAATAGAACACATGATCTCCTATTTGCAGAAGAAGTTTTGTTCAATTTATATGAGTTGATTGAGTGGATTATAAACATTTATATAAATTCCATGTTAGCAAAATCTATACTGATGGAAGTTTATGTCATCAACATAAGTCACCCCAATGATGACACTTAAGAAAAGTAACAAATGTGATTGAGATAATATACTTTGATTGAGGAGTAGAGCACTAAGGCACATGCCATGTCGATGAAATTCATGCCAATAACATCAGATAAGAAAAATGAAAGAAAACTATTGGTAAGACTTATACCGATGAGCCCCATCGATAGGATATGCACTAGAAATTTATCTATCTTGCTGATAGATGATGAGGCTATCAGTAAGAATTACAATGATGGATGTTGAAGAGGGATAGTTTTATCAGCAGGAGCTTCACCGATAAATTTCATTGATGTAACTAATTTTTTGGGGTAAGTGCTTTCAGGTTCCACCGACTCTCGATGAACATATCAACACAACCTATGGTGACATAAGATTCAGGAAACTATTGTGAAGTGGTATTGGGAAGACATATATCGATAAGATGGAATGAAGACATCAAAGGGAGTTACATTGATGGGCATATCAGTACAAAAATGTGCAATAGTGGAACAATAGTTGAGCTACCATAGTACTTGATGAGGCTATCAATAAGACTTATACCGATAAGCATCTAAATGAGAGGCAGTCTATCAGATGGAGTTATCCGAATAAAGTCATCGGTATAATTAGTGCCATCTCCGTATGTATTTTTTAGTTTCCCTGATGTCTGATGAGCCTGTTGGCACAACTTATAGTGATAAAAGGTGATTGAGGTCATTATAATAAAGACAATTAGGAGGACTTATGCTGATAATACAATATGAAATCATCAAGAAGAGTTACATTGATAGAATCATTTTCATAGCAAGTGTAATTATTGAATCACATTCTCATCTATCTTGACACCCAATAGGATTATCATGATGACCTATATCGGCAAAAGGAGAAAAGAAATCATCAAATTATATGTAAATAGTTATCCCAATGGGTAAATAAAAGGTAAATCATCCGATAAGCATGCACTAATGTAATTAGTGGTACATATTGACAAGAGTTACTCTGATGAAAGTTATCAACATAACAATCACTATTGATATAGTGTCTTGATAGACTTGTTGACCCCCGACGAATCTATTGGTATTACTTATGTCAATTGAAACTTAAAATAAAGACTTCAGAGTAGGAAGAAGAGGGATATGTCGATGGAAAAAGAGGGAATGTTTGTTGGGGTTACCTATGCCAATGAGAGGTCGTGGGAATGTTAGTTCAAAGTTCTTAACAAAGGAAAATGATTTCTGATAAATACTCTAATCATAGCTTTGTGAAAGGAGAATATTCAAGGATACTTATTAAAATCCAATGATCTACAAGAGGCACATCCATCAAAGCTTTGGAAGCTTCTTCAGATTTACTCCATCAAACCCACATCCATGGTGATGATGCTTCTCTAGCAGTAAGAGAAAGATAGTGTAAAATGAATAGATTGAGTTTAGGTAAAATGTAGTTGTTTAGATCAGAAGAAGTTATTTCTATCCAGAGTTCTTTATGGGTATTTTTGAGGGATGAGGTTGTATTTATGGAGGGTCTTTATGGTAATATTGTTTAAGTATGACTTTTGGGTTACCCATTTGCCTCTTTACAACTATTTGAGGGTGTCAAAGATGAAATGATTGACTGCATTTGACCCAAAAGTTATTGCTCATTTGTAATGCAGTTGGATCAAAAAGCATAAGTATGAGATGAAGGCTCATTTGTAGAGAGCTCTCTTTCCCTTTGGCTTGTTGTTTTGTAACTTTTTCTAAGTTCTTAACAAAGGAAAAGTGTTTTGTAACCCATTTAAGAGAGATTAGATAGATTTGTAACACCATTTGGATATAATTTTTAGCTTGTGCCTCTTATTATATGTTTATGTATCACATATTGATGCCTTTTATAGAAGTATATAGTCTTTGTAGGTTGAAATATTGTGTTGAATCAATTCTAAATTGTGAGGAAGTTTGTTCCTTTTAGGTACTACTAGTTTGGCCTTCTTAAAAATTGTTGATGCAGGGATTGTGTGTTATTAAGTTATGTAGGAAGCTTCTAAATAGTTCTATTATGTGTTGGTTATTTGTTAATGTCTCAACAATACCATTTTTTGCATCACCCTTGAGGAGTTAGATTTCATTTATATGCATCCTTCTACCCCTTTCCTCTACAAAATCTTAGTTTAAGTAAGTTTAGTTGAGTACCATAAGAACCGGCTTTCTCTAGAGATCAACTTCCACTATCTGAGCCCAGAATCAGGGAAGCTTTCCCATGTTCACCGATAGGTCAATTTTACTCAGCAGGGGTGCACTACTTAGGTGACAACAGGAAGATGGTGAGAATTTTGACTTCTGGCATTTTTTGTCTCAACAACTACCCATGGGTGATAATGGCATGGATTAGATTACCAGTTGGATCATAGGCCTTGTGATAATAAGAACTTTATGGCTTCCTCTAGATTCACTCGAGGATGCAAACACAAGTAACAACCTTCATTGGGAGAATATCTTCTATGATTGGCTAGTGGAAATTGGTAACATAATATAAAAGGAATACTCTGGTTGTTAGTCCTAAGAGTCCAAGATTACTGAGAGAGGGGGTGAATTAGTAATCCAGATGTAGACACCTAAAAATCAATTTTGTTAATTAAAAATATTTTAATTAATAAAAGTCATGATGACACCATCATTATTTGATTAATTAATTATTATTGTTATTATCCCCTCCCCTTTTAATTAAATTCATTTAATTAAGGAACCTCTCCCAAAAATATTTAAATCAAATTTAAATATTAATCCCTCCTATTTATTAAATCAGTTTAATAAATAAAGTGCTCAACCCCAAATCCTCCTTAAATAAATTAAATGTTTATTTAAATCCTAAAAATCCTAGATATCTTCTAGAATCTTCTAAACCTATCCTCTCATCTCTAATCACTCCCTAACCCCACTTAAGGGGTGATTCCTAACCCTCTCAGGCTAACTCTCTCCCTTTGACTAAAAGTCAACACCCTCATTAATGAGCCTTACAAACTCATTAATGACCCCTTACACCATCATTAATGGCTCT
Source organism: Chamaecyparis obtusa (assembly GCA_027943335.1). Classification (NCBI taxonomy): domain Eukaryota; kingdom Viridiplantae; phylum Streptophyta; class Pinopsida; order Cupressales; family Cupressaceae; genus Chamaecyparis; species Chamaecyparis obtusa. Next base: position 163,094 of record BSBK01008196.1, read on the forward strand.
TAACACCTTATTAATGAGATCCCATCTCCCTTCTTATACCCTTCTCCTGTAGCACACTTCCCTAGTGTTGTTCACACATGTGTGAGCAAATCTTCATCTTTATCTCTTTGACCTTAGGTCCTAAACCCTAACCCTTAATCCTAAACCCTAACCACCCTTCCTAACCCAAGCCTCTCCTCAAAATCTATAAGTATTCCTCCTTCCAAGAGTAAAAACCAATTCACTCTTTCATTTCATAGCATAGTTATAATGTTAATCATTTGCATCTAGGGTTTTATAATATATCTTAGAATTGTTAGATTTCCTCCATGTTTCATATTTTATAACTCATCCTAGCTTAGTTTAATGGATTAACGTAGTTCATTTAAAGAGATTAATAATCATTTTCATTCCATATCACATCTATTATTGAAGTTAAAATTAATCTTGCATTGTATTCATAGCCTAGAAATTGCATCTCATCTCTTGCACCCTTGGAACCCTAGGGGCAAAACAAGTTCCCTATACCTGGTTTTGTGCCATGTTTGGGGCCTCCATATCTTGAAACTGATCCTAATCTTCCCTAACATACATTAGAGATAAGTTCATTGTGCTAGGAGAGCACATCCACATCCCTCTTAAATGATCAAATCAAACGGTGCCCAGGTGCTCCTGTTTTGGCTCAATCTAAGGTGGTCTTGTGAATTATTTTTCTATATGTTGATGTATGCCCTATTATGATTAACATTTTAATGTATCAATGTGCTCATGACAGGTTAGGTTCAAATCATCCACATTTTTGCATGCTCGATGGGGCCTCCACCACGATTACAACTATTTTTTAAGGGGGTTTTGAGCAAAAAACTTACATTTTTTGAAGATCTCATATGACCCTGTGGGAATCCTAGTATGATTAAACTCCTCTATCCCTATTTAATCATATTGGAACCCCTTTATTCTTGTACTAGACCATGTACTAACTTGTATTGGCCTTCTGCAAGTCATTTTGGCTCTTTGTTTCCCACCTGGCCTTGTTTGCTCGTATGAAGAGTCCTATGTACTCGTATGAGGCTTGGTCCTGACTCATACAAGTAAACACCCCAAAATAACCTATCTTGTTTACTTGTATGGGAAACAAGGGGCATGTTTAGGGCCCTAATCTTGGGTTTGTTTGGTTTTTCAGGTTCATTTGGGCTTCCTAGTGTCTCTAATCTTCAAAATTGCACGATCTAACTCCATTTTTGCAGGTCATCCTTGGAGAGAAATTTGGTTATCAAAACATCAAGTTCCTAAGGCCTACTAATATAATTTTTTTGTTTAGGAATAAAGGCACCTTTCATTTAAGCTTAAAATGAACCTTCACTCAATCTCGAATGCCTAACCTACAAGAATTTGCACATCTTCCTAAAGGGCTAAAAATCACTCAAAATCAATCCTAAAGTAAATAATTTACATCTTCACACTTTGGATTTAGGTTTAAAATAAAATTGATCTAACAATCTTGAATGTTTAAAGGGTTTTCATACAATCTAAAAAGCAAATATAGGAACACTTCAATTTTTTGGACCTAAAACAAAACCCTAAACACAAATCTTGAATTCTTAAAATAGGATGAACAATCAAAGACACATCTCAAATTCTTGAAAGATAAAAAGGATCTCAAAACTTCATGTTTTCTTTTGGTCCTAAAGGGGAAAACCATAAAATCAAATCTTGAGTGGCTAAGGGAAAGAACAATGCAAAAATCAAAGCAATTTCAAAACTTCTTTTTGGACTTAAAAATGATTGCAAATCCAAAACTTGAATGACTCTAAAGAATGAAAAAAACCAAAGTCAACTATTTCATTTCTAAAAAACACCCAATCTTGAGTGTATAAAGAAAATCAAAGCAAAATAAATCAAACAAACTTCATTTTTTAGGATCCTAGAAAAGCAAAAATTCAATCTTGAGTGCTCAAAAGATAAAAACACTTGCAATCTTTCAAAAGGATTTCTATTTTCAAAGAATGAAATTTTCATCCTAATCACGCGTGTGTGAAAGTCATAACATAAAGCACACTTAAATTAAATTTGAAAAAATGAACCCTTTATAAAGAATAATCTAAAAGCTGAGAAAAATGCCAATGAAATCCTGAAAAGAAATGAAGAAGCATGGAAGATTCTGGATGAACAATTGAAAACTCAAAGGAAACCTAATGACACCTCTGGACTCAGTTTCAATGCAAACTATATTACCGAGAAGGATGAGTCCTCCAAACAGGAAACCAACCTAGATAAAATTGCTACCCCACCGAAGCAAAAGAAGCCTACATGCTATCATTGTGGAAAACTAGGACATACAACTAACATCTGCAGAAGCAATAGAGGTAATCAACCAAACCCTCCTAAATTCAAGGGTCTTTGTTATAATTGCAATAAGTATGGACATAAGGCATTTGAGTGTAGATCAAGATTTGTGAACACTCCAAGAAAACCAAGGTTTGATGATTATTGTAGAAACTGCAAGAAATATGGTCACAAATCTGAAGAATGTAGGTCACAAAGAAGAAATGAGAAATGGGTCCCCAACTGACAGAATGTTGATAACAACTGACAAGGTCCTACAATACCATGAGATTATAATACAAGGATTGCTTGTATTTCATGTGGAAGATTCAGTCACATTATTGCAAATTTCTTCAGGATGCATGGAATGAATAACATGAAGTCATAGAGAAACAATGGAATGAGTTTCCATTGCCACAGAGTTGGTCACCTAGCTAAGGATTGTAGGTACCTAAATAAGGATTTAATCGAGGAGCAACTTAGTGAAAAGACTCTAGTAAATGTTGATGAAATTCGAGAAAAGATTAACAAAACTTGGAGAAGAAAGTCACAAGATGATGGAACAAAAATGGGAACATTTGATGGCACCACATCCTCTAGATAGGGTGCACCTATCTTCACTTAATCGGTCAAGGTATGAATAGTAGCTGATAACTTAAAATTTATCATAAATTGGTTCCTAGATTTAGTACTAAGATCCATATCAACATATCTATATGCATTTGGATAAGTATTATGAAGTTATTATTTCATATGTTGATCGGTGAAGTATTTGAGTTAGTCTGTTACATTTGATAAAGAAAAGAATAATTTGGTTTAACAATCACATAAAGTTAGGTAAAGAAGCATTTAATTCATTTATAGCCATTAGGAGCCCTAACTTAAAAGGAAATCTATAAATATAGGGCAAGATACATCACTTCTACTTTACATTCTTGTGAGCACATTTGAGATATTATAGTTATGAGATCAAGAGCTATTTCTAAGCACTTAATCGAGAATTTTGAGAGCATTCAAGATCATTTGAGGTATTTACAGTGTTCACCAAGTTGTTTATGAGATTATATTGCTATGTCATTGAAACCCTAGGAATTTGTTGGAACTTTGTTGAGATCAAATGGCACCCAAGATACAGAAACCAATCATTGTTGAGAAGATTGACCTTGTCAATCTGATGTACAAACTTCCTCTAGCCGTTGCTGCTGAAATTGATAAAACCAAAGCCCTATCTCTAATCTCGCCAAGAGTAAATTTTGATTGAAGATGTTCGTGCCTTCATCCATTGTAATATTTAGGATATTTGTCAAGAAGAGATAGATGCATCATACAATAAGTTGTGTGTTGACAGAAAATTGAAGAATGACTACATTCACCTATAATCGAAGGGTTTGGTTCATACAATGCATGTTTTGATAGTGTTCAAACACGAATGGATTAGAATTGTCTCAAGTAGAATTCATGATAGATTTATGTGGCTAGATGTGATAGTGAAAATAACAAAGGATGTGTTGCATATAGTTACTGGATTTCTAGTCAGTGATAGACCAAGGGCCTACAAATAGACTAACAAGAATAAACTTTGTGAGATGACAAAGGATAAATAGGATGGAAGAGGTTTGAAGCTATCAATAATTGAAGACCCTGAGTTGAAGTATGCATCAAACATCATATCTTATAGGATATTTCAATCATCTAGGGTAGATAGTGTACCATGTGGAGCAGTGGATATTGATTACAAGATGGTGAAGAAAGATATGAAAATTGACTTGTGTGAGATTATGTTAAAGTAACTTGATGACAACATGAACACAATTCAGAAGGCAAAGACAAAAACTCTAAAGTTTGGTCAGTTGTTGGTATGTATCTTTTTCTATTTCCAAAATTCATTTCCAACAATCGGTGAGGTCACATGGAGTGTTGACAAACTAATAGTTTATCAAATCAATGAGTTTATTCAAAGTATGGGTGATAACTTTAATGTTATTATGGATGATTACGTTAATAAATTTCAAACTAGAATGCATAAAAGATATAGGATTCTACCTCAGTTAGTGGAAGAATTCAAGGATGACTTATGTTTTGAAGTAGACATAGATGTATGCATAATAAGGGCAGTTGAGACAAGGAAAGGGTGGCTACCCCCAATGGGTTATGAAATGAATATTGATGTAGCCACCGTTCAAATTGAAGGACTTTTGGAAAAGCCAAAAGATGAAAATGCAACTCAGTATGGCACCTATGAAGAGGTGAAGGAGAAAATCAGAACCGGTATACTGATACCAAAATCCATAAGGAAGATAGGAAAAATGATTAGTGATTTAAATGAGAAACTGGGAATTGTTGATGTTGATGAAGCTGAAGAAGATGTTGCTGAGCCTTTAGCAATAAAGGGGAAGAAAATAAGAATCAAGAAAGAAACCCCTAGTCTGATCGGTGTAAGACAATCTACTCAGTCTACCTCCACACCAAGAGGAAAGAAGAAAGTTGATGCAGAACTAGTGAAGACCCAGACATATGTTAGGGAAAATAAGGCCACTGGGAGGCCAAGAAGAAAATTGAAGTTGGCTAAGGAGAGTGACACTGAGTTAGATGACTTCCCACAATTCAAAGTTTCACCAAGTAAGAAATTGAAGAGTCTTGATGATCTTCTCAAGACACTTGAAAGATATAGTGGACTTAAGGTGATGCAACAACTCAAATTTGACATGAGGAATGATGAAGAAAATAATAAAATAGAAGAAAAAATTATTTCCACATTGTATAAATTTAGGATGATACTAGTCGAAGTGGTACAATATCTTGACAAGGAGCTATACAAGATAATTGATGCAAGATGGAAATATGCCATTCCTACTAAGAAAGAAATGAGGGAAAGATCCCTTGCAATCACATTTCTACACCTCACAAAGAGAGGAATAAAAGACACACTTAAGGAATACTTAGATTGATTTCTAGTGAAAGGAAGAGCACTAAGCATAATGGTCAGTAATTTGAAGGAAGTTCAAATGGATATTGTTGATCTTTGGAGGAAGATCTTTTCAAATGAGAAATCGACAATCCAAGGTATAACTCCTAAAGAAGATAAATCCAAGCTAGTTGGATTGATAACTAATCAGGCATAGGTCATAATTGAAGATATTACCAAGAAAGACCCTGATGAGACAAGAAAAGAAGATGAGGATATTTTGGCTACCGAGGTCATAGAATCAGAAGCTATGGACATTGATGACTCAACTACTGCAAGATTATTAACATCTGAGCTGGTTATTCTACAAGTTATGGATTTTCCTGAGATAGAAGTGGTCATCTCAGAGATCACAAGTGGAGAACCTACTACTGCTAAGACTCCTACTGAGCTAGAAAAAGAGAATGAACCCCAAGAAACCGGAGAGAAGACCAATGAAATAGAGACAAATCAAGGTCAAAATACAAATTTGGTGACCCCCATCGAGACTACAGGTCAGCATGAACCTAAATAAGAATAATAAAAGGTAATTGAGATAGAAAAGGTAGAGGAGAAAAAAGAGGAAAAACAAGTAAAAGAGAAGAAACAAGAGAAAAAACAAGAGAAAAAATAAGAAGAAAATAAGAAAGATAAGGAAGATAAAATAGAAGTAACTTCTACGCAATCTGATGCAAAAATGGCATCTAGTTCCAAGAGCAAGTCTAAGAAGAGGAAAAGTGAAAAAGAGGCAGATATCAATGAAGTCATAGTCATACTAGAGGTTGAATATACTAGTATGATCCCTAAAGAATTTTTATAGTTTGGTGAGTTGTTGAAAAGAAAAGTTGCACAAGATAAGATAATAGCCAAAAAGAAAAAAAACCAATGTATTGGAGAAAATCAAGACCACTTTGAATGAGATTGTTCCCAAGGCTATAATAAATGAGAAGACATATATTTATAGTTAGTTGAAAGAACTTGTAAGTCAAATCAATTAGCCTGGAACTGATACAACTGAATATCTCATGAAGGTACACAAGAAAGACATGGAAACTAAGGTGATTGAAGAAGTTCTTCAATCAGTAGCATTGGATAAGGTAACTCTATTTGAGTTAATCAATGCATTAGAAGAATATTTAAAGTCCATTCTTTCTATATTTCAGAAAAAAAAATATTTTTAAATTTTACACAAGAGATCAAGGATAAAGATGCAAATGTGGGAAAAGAGCTCACCGAGCTACTATCTAAGATTTCCACCGAGCCCAAAATAATCACAAAATATTATGAGAAGCTCAAGCATCCTATGGGAGTCCAATTTTAACTAATAAAGGAGGAGAACCAAATAAGGATGGAACTCTTAGAACTCCAAACAATTTTTCTCCCAACCATTGAATCACTATAGAGACAAGTACAAAAGGCCAAAGATCTCATGAGTACACCAGATGTAAGTGCCATGGACAAAATGGTGAGTCTAATTGTTGATATAAGTGAATAGATCATAGTGTTGCAAACTCTACATGACACCTGCAAGACATCATTGAAGGATGCACAGGAAAAATATAAAGGTATTTTTGACAAGATCCCCAAGCCAGATATTAAGTCAATATTTTGGTCTTTTTGGTTAAAAAAGGGGGAATATAGATATAAAGGAGGAATATAGATATAAAATTTTGTCTAGTATAAAGGGGAATATACACATAATAGAAAATAGGAATACACAATATGATGGATATATGTATATAGTATGGAGAAGTACCATAATTATTACTTCAGGGAAAGTAATAAATTTTACTGAGGAAGAAGAGATATAGGCCAGGACAAAATTTTGATATACGACTAAAGATTTTGAAAATTTTGATGCTTTTTAACAAACATACCAAACTAATGCCAAAGGGGGAGATTGACACTCCTAAGAGTAATTAATTTGTCATTAGTCATATAAAAATCTTTATGTTTGTTAAAGTCATTCGGTAAGGCAGAAGAGATGATTCGGCAAGGTAAAGAAAGCAGTCGGTAAAAGGAATCAATTAAAAAGGAATTTTGGTTAAACAAAGTAAGTATAGACACCAAGCAAGGAAGAACTGAGCACCAAGAAGCATGTTCTACTGAGCACCTAACCGATAAGAGAACTTATTTACCAAGATAGAGAAAACATATTATCGAGCAGAGTAGGTTGACATCAGATGAGATATAAGTACATTGAACCTAGACACCGATCAGAAAATGGTTTACAAATTTCAAGGAGATCGAATAATAGGACATTGGAGATTGAAATCAAATGATTACACATGATTACAAGGTGAATTCAGCCAATGATAATTAAGGATGGATATGCATTGGAAGTGTATCCAATACTAGCACCACTTGAAGATGAAGATTCTAGAAGTTCTGGAATTGCTTCAAGAAGTTGTATATAATGAGATCAAAGTGGAAATGTCAGAGTAATGGTAGCATATGCATGTGTGAAGAGAAATTGGAGATTGTAGATATGAGTAGAAGGTGAATAAATAGAGAAGCTACTGAGTATCAGTTTATTGAGGAAGAGATTCAAAATCAAGCTACTGAGTACTGAATTGGTCAGTATGATGGATACACAGTATGAGGTAATGTATTGATGAGAATATAGAGTCTGATAAGTATTTTTTGATACACATTTGACAAACATTTTGTATTGTTGATTAAAATTTAATCAAAATTGTATACGTCTCTTAACCAAGCATATCTTAATAGATCTTATGTATAAATCCTTTAACCGGGTATAATTCTTAGATTAGAGTTGTGAAATATCTTAACAAAGTAGACTTAGCAGTCTTATAACTCTTAATAGGGTTAATAACTTTAACAGGGTAAGCTATCAGAAATAGCTAAGCATTGTATCTCTAACCGAGAAAATTTATTCTTGCAGTAGTGAAGAATTGTGGGTGTCATCCCAACCACAATTTTTATCCTCTAACAAGGATTTTTGTGATACCAAAATTATTGTGTTATGTGATGTTTATCTTATGTTTATTTATTTACATGTGATGTATGCAAATGTTAAGTAATCAGTAAATGAATGTTGAATAAGTTCAGAAAAGTTTAAAAGAGATTTGAAGTATTGATTCACCCCGCCCCTCTTAGTATATACCTTTCCACCTAAAACCAAAAAAAAGAAGAGCCGAGGTGAATAATTCAAGGTGAAATTCTAGAGTCAAAGTTGAACTCTAGTTACAGAACGATGGAACTATAGCTTTTTTCTTCCATTTTTGGGGTGAATTGGAGCTCATTTTTGCATGTAATCATAATATAAATGGATCTAAATCTGTGCACTCTAGTTACAAATTAGTTTAGGAGTAGTGTTTACTAGTAAAGCTTTAGATTTAATGTTATTTCATAGTTTTTAATGTAGCTAAAACCCTAGCGATGACTTTCTTGTTCTAGAAGTTGAAGCACTATATATACTTCATAGAACAATGTAAAGAGGTCATATTTTTATGCAATAATACATACAATTGGTTCTTCAATCATGGTGTGGATCTTCTACTATCTATGTTAAATTTGTGAATCAGTGAATGCTTATTCATGAGTTTTAGAGAGCCAATTGATTGATTGTGAATCATATCTATGATCAATTAATTTGGTGTTAATCATTTCTATGAATTCTTGTCATGATGAATCATTAGGAGAATCATTCATTTGTGCTTTCAAGATAAATTTTTCTCATGTGTGCGTGTGCTTGTAGAAGCTTCATGATTTGATGAATTTTGACAAATCATGAATCTTCATAATATTTCATTGATGATTGCATTTACAAAGTGTGATTTGTGAGTAGTTCTAATTTACGTTTTGTGGGTTTTTTCCATTCTCCCAGTGCTTTTATTTGCATTTTGATATAGTGATGATTTATGTCAGTTAGGTTTTCATTTCAATATTTTTCTTCAATTCTTGTCACCTTGTTCTTTTACAATTTTGAGAAATCAATCATAATAGATTAGGCTAAATTTGCACGCTAGGAAATTGCATTTCATTTAAAAGATTGGAAATAAAAAATGTGTTAATTTTTGTTTTGCAACCCTCAAATGATTAAACTAGCAAAGGAGTCCTCGTGAAAAATCATATTTATCTTTAGTTGAGCTATTCAGGTGGTTGAGAAATAGCCTCATGAAAACTAGGGAATAACTCCATTATTCTTTCAAGAGGGCTATTTGGGTCTCTATTCCTATTAATTGACATGTGTAAAAGAAACACAAAACAATTATTAAACCCAAACCTCACTCCATAAGCTTAAATAAATACCAACCTTAACTTTGAACAAAGAGAAAGAGAAACATAGAAATATATTTGAAGAGAATGAGAAAATGAGGTAAATATAGAGAGATAGGTAGGGGGATAGGGAGGAAGTGAGAGAGAGAGAGAGAGAGAGAGAGAGAGAGAGAGTAGATGTGGTGGGAGGGGTGTAGAGGGAGAGAAGAGATGGGATGGAGGGAGGGATAGAGAAGATTGGAAGAGTCAGAGAGATATAGGTATGATGGTAGGAGAGAGAAGATAAATATAAGTTATTCCTTAAACTAAATTTAACATTAACCATAAACCTAAACCATAAACCAAATTGAACATTAACCATAAACCAACTTTGAATTCTACTACTAACTCTCATTGTATACATATTCCTAAACCCAACACTAAAGTAAATTAAACATTAACTCTAAATTTAATTGAACTGCTACCCTAACTCTAAATAAGAACCCAAATTTTAGGCTTGATCGTAAAGCTAATTCAATAGTACACCAACTTAAATTATTACCCTAGTCCTAGACAAAATTGAGCTCCAAGTCTAATGTAAAAACAAATTGAACCCTAGCCCTTACACTAAACAAAATAAAACCCAAACCTAAAGCTAATTGAACATTTAACAAAATTCAACCCTAATCATAGAATAAAATAGTAAACTAACAATTAAAAAAACCCTAATTAAATATAATTAAGCACTGAACCTTATTTTAACCTCTAACTCTAATCCTATGCTTATCAGTAAAATAAATTTAGGCTTAATCATTTAAACCTTATAAAATGCAATTCTAAACTTACACTAGATTGAATCCATACATTAGAAAATTGAAAACATAACACTTAACAAAATTCAACCCTAAACCTAAGCCTAATTATATCCTAAACCAAATTAAACCAAAAATCTAAACTAAATTAAACCCAAATCCTAAACAAAATTAAGGTTTGACTATAACACAACTAAATAGAATGATAAGTGAAAGTTTAATTGAATATTAAACCAAATCGAACCCTAATCCTAAACCAAATTATACTATAAAGCTAACACTAAACCAAATTGAACCTTGATTGTAAACCAAATTATACACTAAAACTAACACTAAACCAAATTGAATGCTAATCATAAAATAAAATGAATTGAATTGCAATCCTAAATATAATTGAACATTAAACCAAATTGAACCCTATCTGTAATATTAAACCATATTGAACTCTATAATAAAGAGAACCCCAACCTTGCACAAATTTAAAGAAAATAAATTAAATATAAATCAAATTATAATGCTAAAACAAAGTGGAGCTCAAATATGCTACATTCAATGTTTAAAATTGGTGCAAAATTATGTGCCATTAACGTTGACTTCAACATTCCAAACATATTACATTTATGGGTCAAAATTGGTGATAAAGTCAATGTTAGTCACTGCATCATTCACTGCAAATAGTTATAGATTCATGAGAAACATTTCATATTTTTGAAATCCCAAAAATCGCATTGGATTAGCAAGAAACATTCATTGTTGCTCCCATGAATGAATTAAAAAAATACTACCTATGTTAAAATATGGCCTTATGTCGCTCCGATTCTTTTTTTCAGTTGTTTTTCATTTTCCTGTTGGTCTTTTTTTCATTTTGGACGCCTTCTTTTATTTTTTTTCCAGATACAAAGCATATGATAGATGGTATTTATGGTCTTTGGTCACCCAATTTAATTTTTTTGCAAGATAGATAGTAGAGGATAGATGGATAGAAATCAAACTCCAGATTTCACTTTAAATGTGAAAACCAAGTATGTTTTTCCTTTTGGTCAATTTGATATAACTTCCCCTAGGTCGCCTCAAAATTTTGAGCAATAGAGGGAAGGGAGCAAACTTTGGCCACAATGAGGTAATACATTGTCAATTTATAGATTTGTAAATATTTCCATTGTTTCTTCAATTTTTAGTTTTTAATTTTTTTATTTCTAAATTTAAGAGAAGAAATTTATTATATATATATATATATATATATATATATATATATATATATATATATATATATATATATATATATATATATATATATAGGGACATGAGACTAACAAAGAAAAAGAGGCATTGGCTACCATTTTGGGGGAAGAGGTAGTCAACAAATTGGATGATGTGGATTTCATAATGCTTAATAGATACATACAAAAATGATCTAGTTAAAAACCTCAAACATTGCAACCAAATCAAGCATGTCAAAGGGAATCAATTGATTCCCTAGCCACTCCTGGAATGAGCATATGATCTAGGAGGAATTTAGTAATAGTAAACTCTAATAATGTGGAACAAGGAAAAAATACTTCCAATGTTGCAACCACTCTTGAAACACATGATTCTTCCAACACGCCATGCACTTCATCTCGCATTGGTAGATACAATACCAAGATAGAATACGATATGGTTTCAAGAAAATTTTGAATGATAGATAGTGAAAAAAAATTTGTGAATAGGTTGAAGGAAGCATGTCTTTAACACTTTAAAGACCATCTACATTTTCCAATCTCAAAGATACCAAAGCACCTGTAAAAAGCATTTATCCACAACATGGAGACTGAATTTGGCATAGGTTGGTCTATAAAGAAGATAAAGCTATAAATGTCTCAAAACTGTAAGTGATTTTGGTGCAACCAAACAAAGAAGATAAAAAAATACCTCTCGAGCTAAGGGTAAAAAAAAGACCAATTGATGTAAGTGTGAAATAATGGAAAGAGCTTGTAAAATCATATGAGAAGTCCAAGGCAAGGAGAAAGCCAGGTGAAGAGAGTTCGTAGGTATTTGAATTTTCTCTTAAGAGTATACCAAATTTATTAAATGATTCTTCAATTTTATTTTTGTATAGTTAAGTTGAATTAGTATATGTTTCAAGATAAGGCCACCAAGGCTAGGATTGCCAAACTTTGTGCCACACATCATAGTGTCCAAAAAGGTTTACTGGTCTTGATCTATATATTTGTAAGTATATTTAATATGTTAAATGATATTTTTTTTCTAGGAAAAAGTAAATGATTGTATATTAATTAGTTTGTTTAGTCCATGTGCCATGTTTTAACAAGAGGAGAAATATGGCCGACATCCAACACAATTTGAAAAGGAAATATTACAAAGAAAAAAGTGGACCAATTTTGTAGTTTAGGTGGAGAACAAGGTATCAATAGTTGTCATTTAATAATTTAGTTGGATATTGTTGTGTTAATATACCAATTTGGATTTATTCCATTGAATTATTTATCAATGCAGTGGATGACTTCTAAAGTGCTTCTCTGTTAGCCCTAGATCCCACTCAATTGTCACATTATTTCATGTTGAGAAAAAAATATTGTTTTCCTTAAAGGGCAGTGGGTGACATTCATACCTTATTTTTATATCATGTTTTAATTAATGGCCATGGTCTTTTAATATCTCTTAACTGTCCCCATTTCAATTATGAGTTGTATCATTTGATTAATTAGCCCCATGCTGATTTGATTTATCTTCTTTCCACTCAAATATGGTATCTCAAGGATTTCTTTCTTCATATCTCAAGGAATTCTTCCTTGAATTCATGTTTCCATTCTACTAAGTGATCCACACACATCTTTTCCATCCTTCCTCACAATGTTACCATTCTTTTAACATGTAAAAATGTTTTGATGCCCTTTCATTATAATGCAAATGACTTATCTAGAAGATAACAACACAATAAAAAAACTAAACAAAGTCTCAAGGGTGACTCCTCAAATGGGCTTCTATCACTGTTCCCATTAGACATCCTTGATGAGATAATTTATTGTCTCTATTTTGGTTATAATCTTTATACTTTGTTAAAAATCTTTATGCTTTGATAAACATTTCCAATACATTTATGAACCTATACCTATGTGAACTTGTGATAAGTACAGCTAGAGCCACAAAGATTATGGGTAGCTAGAATGACATGTTTTGTTGAATATTATATATAAATTGTTGTACTTCATATAGCTACTTTAATCTGTGTTCTAATATTTGGGTAGGAATTGAAATGTTGACTTGTATACATACCAAATGCTACTAACTTGCCAGGAAAACAAGGAGCAGCTTGAGAGTGGGTCGATCGCATTGAAGAAAGAGCGTTGGAGTTCCAGCCATGACGGGGGAAGCCAACACAATTTCAAGGATCATGCTGCTGCTGAAAAGGAGCCATAATTCTAGAGAACATAGGAAATAACTTTTCTATATTTCGTTAGTGCTTGTTATTATGTTATCTGCACTTTATTGTAATATGTCGTGGTTGTTATATTTCCTGCTTCTATGGCGAGATTTAGTCAGACTTTTTTGTTATGCTTTTAATAAGCATCAACCCTCTATATAAAGGGATTTTATTGGTTTAGTTAGTAATGAGAAAATATATTCAAATGTTGTGTTCAACGTAACAAAGTTACTCTTTTATGTTCTTCATGTATTGTTCAATTACTATGTAATCAATTTATGAGAATACAATGAAAGAGTGATTTTGAAGTATCTTCTGTGTTAGTAGCTAGTAGAAGCCAACCAAGGGGGCCCACTTTGGAGGTGGAGTAGATTAGGATAGAGTAGAATTACTTTTTGCATTTTCTGTGCTTTCAAGTAGAAGTTACTATTTTACTTTTGCAACATTACTACAGTGAATGTTCCTACAACACTTGCAGAGATATACACAGTTAACGCTTTGAGTTGTTAAACAAGCTTAGGATAAGTTTAAAAGCTTTCTACAGTAATTTCATTAAGTAGTTAAGTGTGCTTACTTTCCTGCAGCAATAACATATGTTTCTTTTATGCATTTTATCTTCTTGCAGCATAGGTAGTATGACTCTTAGAGGAACTTAGTGCACAAACTGTGTTGTCCCATTTCAAGTCTACGTCCCTGGGTTGACAATCTAAATGCATTTCATGATGGGAAAAGTTATCCTTAGTATGAATACATTATTCCTAATAGAGACAATGGCATGATTATCATTACCTATTGTGAGACTGTTCATATTTGGCACCGTTACCAGGGATGGTGTCAAACTGAGAACCTTAATTAGTCATTTATTTTTAAAGATTAGTTTCTTGTTCTTAGTCAATAGAGAGTAGTTGTGAGATTTATTCACAAGTTCATCAACTCACTTGCATGCATCAAAGAAGGCAATATGTTCATGGCATATTTCTCCCAAAAGAACCTGTTAAACTGAAAGAAGAATTGGAAGAACTTGAGTTACCATTTCTTGATGCAAGTCCTAAGTTTGCTGCATCATCTTCAATAGAAGGAGATCCTCTTGATCCATTTGACCTTCTCCCTTTTGTAGAGATATTAGCTAGTTTCCTCACTAATTCCAATCCAGGACCACCTGTTGACCAAAACCTTTTGGTTAATAATACTTCCTAGCCACAATTTCATTATCCAGCACCTCCAGTAATGGCAACTCCTACATTTCCATTTCCTATTCCAAGTCTTATCAACAATCCTAATCTCAAGAACATACATGATTCAACTCTGCCAAAGTTCTATGGCCTTATTAAAGAGGACCCTGACACCTTTTTGTTCGAGTTTGACATTTTGTGTCAAAATTTTGACTATAACTCTGATAGTCATAAACTTAAGTTATTTCCAGCAACATTGAAGGAGTCAACTCTCAGATGGTTCATGGGCTTAGGAGAAAATGTAGTGACTGATTGGGACATAATGAGAGATTTATTCCTAAAGAAGTATAAGGAATACTACAAAGGAGGTGATTCAAAAGGAGATGACATCTTTCAAATGTCACATAAGGAAGATGAGACCCTAGAGGACTACATATCATGCTTCTTATACAATTTGTAGAAGAATGCTCAACATGCATTGCAGGAGGATTCACAGAAGCTAATCTTTCTAAGAGGAGTGAATGATAACTTCCTGGAAGCATTGGACCTTATGGTTGGAGGAGATATATCTCAGTCTTCCTGGGATGATCTCAAGAAGATTTGTTTAAATTATTCTAGAGTGGTAGTAAAGAAAGGCAGAGGATTTCATCCAACACTTGCAAAAGGAAGTGGCTGTAGCATTTCCAAAATGGAAATCTCAAACTTGCTATCAGACTTCAAGAAACACATTATTACTGACATCACTACACACATGGACATGATGAATGCCGAGAAGAATCATGCAGATGCAGAGGTGCAACTCATCAAATACTGTCCCCATTGCCGCAAGCAAAAGAAGGATTTTCATTGTAAGCTAGTCACAAACTTGGAGAATCAACACCTTCCAACTGAGTACTTAAAGATAGAAGGAGAGGATGAGCAAGTGTTCTTTGTTGCTCAATGTCAACCATGGGCCACAAGACAAGGTATGCCTCAAGACCCATTACAAATTTAAAATCCTTATAATAGTTACTGGAAAAACCAGAATGTTCAAAGCCCTCATCAGTATACTCAACCTACCTGGAATAACACTTGGCCCAATAATCAATAGAATCAATGGTTTAATCCACAACAACCCTAGTGGCCACAACCTCTAAACTAATGGAAATCACCACAAGGAAATTGGCACCCACTAACCAGTGGAGAGGACCCCAATAATGGCCTAATCCAAATCCTGGATATCCATCTTTCCCACCTCCAATGGATACACCTGTAATTATGCCACCACCTGCAAATACAAGTCCATAAAAAAAGACACAAGTACTTGCTCAACCACAATCGAATCCCAATAGTCAACAAAAATAACAAAAAATGTATACTACTGATGCTCAACAGTACCCTACCCATGCACTCAACATAGTTGATATACACCTAAGATCAGGTACTACCTTGCCTGCACCTAAACCACCTCTTATTACCAAAGTGCTAGACCTTCTTGCAGCATCAATACCAATTCCAAATAATGCTTTTCCAAATACAGTTGCCCCAGCTAATGTATCCAACTCAAATAATGTTCAGAGATCAGTCAAACCTCCTTTTCCTCAGAGGTTTAGCCTAGACAAACCTATACCAAAAGAGGAACAACCATTTGATATCCTTGACCAACTAAAGAACACACATGTCCAGATTCCTCTATTTCAAGCTATTAAAGATGTTCCTATCTATGGAAAAGAAATCAAAGAAGCTTGTCTCAAAAATATTGGATGAAAGAAAATGGATCCCAAAATAGTTCATGTTATAGGACAACTAGCTGATATTATGTTGGGAAAACTTGTAATTCCAAAATATTCTGATCCAGGGAGTCCAGTTGTTAATATTATCATTAATGGTCAGTCTATCAAAAATGATCTCATAGACTTAGGTGCTACCATTAATGTAATGACTAAGAATACTATAAATACACTAAGCATATAAGGACTACGAGCTACCCCAACAATCTTGCAACTGGTAGATAGTTCCATTGTCACCCCTGATGGGATGATAGAAGACATAATAGTTGCCCTAGATTCTTAGGAATATCCCACTGATTTCATGATTCTGTCACCAAAGGTCAATCTTGCTAGCTACCTTGTTATTCTAGGATGACCATGGTTAGAAATAGATGATGCAAACATTAGTTGTAGATCAGGTAACATGACAATTTCAGATGGGCAAGCAACTAAGAAACTAGCACTATATCCTCCAGGTCAACCCCAACCAGATTTAAGCACCCCTATATGGCCATATTTAGGAGATGGAGAAGAAGAGTTGAACTCTGTGGTTCAACTCATGATGTTACATAGGCAATCCTTTCTAAAGTTGCAAGAGAAAGATGAATTAATTTAGAGCATTCTTAATAATGACTGTGTTGTGATCAAAGATATATCTGAGAGCTCTGTGTTGGAGTTAACTAAATATGAGGACCACATTGAGCACAGTGTTTTGCCTTCAGAACCCAATATTATCCATCAGTTACTACCATGTGAAGTATTTACAAGTCCTATCCTTGAAGTATCCATGCTTGACCTTACAACTACTTTTGAGCTTTCCAAGGGTCACAACCTCCATGTAAATAATAAGCTACCTTTACAATAATTGGAGAAATTAACTAAGCTCTTACAAACACATGAAAAATCCTTTGCATGGGACTATGGGGATATGAAGGGGCTAAGACCCACACTCTATACTCACAAGATATATATCAATGAAGGAAGTCTACCACTCAGCTAGCCTTAGAGGAGGATTAACCCAGCATTGAGAGAGATAGTCAAAACAAAGTTACATAAGTTGCTAGATGCTGGCTTTATATATCCTATATCTAATAGTAAATGGGTATCACCTCTGGTCATAGTGCCCAAAAAGGGGGATAAATGGAGAATTTGTGTAGATTATAGGGAATTAAATAGAGCTACCAAGAAAGATCATTTCCCATTACCTTTCATTGATCAAGTACTTGATACTTTAGCAGGTAAAAAGTATTTTTCCTTTCTTGATGGATATAGTGGATACAATCAGATCAGTATTGATCCAGAGGACCAGGAAAAGACTACATTCACCTATCCATGGGGGACTTATGCATATTATGTCCTACCATTTGGGTTGTGTAATGCTCCAACAACATTCTAGAGAGCTGTAATTAGTATTTTTGCTGACATTTCACATGATTGCATGGAGATATACATGGATGATTTTACAACATTTGGGGTGACCTTTGAAGAAGCTTTAAAAAATCTAGAAAAGGTGCTGATCAGATGTAAGGAATGAAATCTCTCCCTCAACAGTGAGAAATGCTTTATGATGATGAAGGAAGGCATTGTACTTAGACATTTCATTTTGGTAGTAGGAATCCAAGTAGACCCAACCAAAATTGAGGTAATTATTACTTTACCCACACCTACTAAGAAAAAAGATGTAAGATCTTTCTTAGGACATGCTGGCTACTATAGAAGCTTTATTCAAAATTTCAATCAACTAGCTAGTCCTCTATACACATTGCTTACCAAATAGGCTGAGTTTAAATGGACATTAGCTTGTGATGAGTCATTCCTGCAGCTCAAGTCACTTTTAACAACTGCACTAGTCCTCAAAGGACTTGATTGGTCAATCCCATTTCATATACATATAGATGTATCAGATTATGCAATAGGTGTTGTGCTAGGAAAAAAGCTTAGTAACCTTGAGAATGCAATTTACTATATCAGTAAGAGCTTACATGGACCATAACTAAATTACATAGTAATTGAAAAGGAATTACTAGCTGTAGTTTATGCATTGAACAAATTCCACCATTATGTAACAGGTTATCCCATCTTTGTTCACACTGATCACTTAGCAATTAAATATCTGATGAACAGACCTGCTATCACAGGCAGGTTAGCAAGATGGCTTCTTCTTTTGCAAGAATTTGATATAACCATCATTGACAAGCCAGGGAAGGCAAACGTAGTGGCTGACTATTTGTCTAGACTTCAAAATGCTGATGCAGACACTACTTTGGTTGAAGATAAATTCCATGATGAACACCCATTCCATATTGCAGTAAAAAATCCATGGTATGCAGACATAGCTAATTACCTTGCAGCCAGTAAAATACCCCCACATTTCTCTCCAAAGGACAACATAATGCTTGTAGAGAAAATTTTCCAATTCTCATGGATTGATAATAACGTATTTTATACTGGTCTAGACCAAATCATGAGAATGTGTGTGAGAGAAGATGAAACATATGATATACTCAATGCTTCTCATGATGAGCCACGTGGAGGTCATTTTGCAGCAAAGAGAACAACTCTAAAAATCTTAACAATGGGTTACTACTGGCCAACACTCCACAAGGATGCAGCTAGCTATACAAGAAAATGTGATAAATGCCAGAGGATGGGTCACCCAACCAAATTAGATGAAATGCCCCTCAATCCACAAGTGTTGGTAACACCATTTGACAAATGGGATATGGACTTCATAGGACCAATAGATCCTCCTTCAAATGGAAAATCTTACATCCTAGTATGCATGGATTATCTGACCAAATGGGTGGAAGTGAAAGCCATGCAGCATGCTAGAGATCAAAAGGTAGAAAAATTCTTGTATGAGGATATTTTCACCCGTTATGGAGTGCCCAAAGAACTAGTAACTGACCAAGGAGCATAGTTCACTTCCAATCTGATCAATGAGCTAATGAAGGAATATAGTATCAGACATCAGAAGTCCAACCCTTACCATTTGTAGGCAAATGGACAGGAAGAGGTCACAAACAGAGAAATTGAAGCCATCTTAGCAAAGACAGTTCAGTTGCACCGACGAGATTGGAGCAACTGACTCACTGAAGTAGTCTGGGCTTATCGCACAACCTGGAAAACAACCACATGATTCACCCCATTTGAGTTAGTATATGGGAAGGCAATAATATTACCAATAGAATTTGAAAACAAGACATTGCGAATAGCTTTGGAACTAAATATCAATCTTCCTACAACATAAACATAATGCCTTCTCTACCTTAATTCCTTAGATGAAATGCACAAATCTGCATTAGAGTGCACAGAGCTGATCCAGAACCAATGAAAAAGGTGGCATGATTCCCATATAAAGAGAAAGCAATTTCAAGTGGGTGATTGGGCTTTATTATATGATTCCAAATTTAAGGAGATTCCAGGAAAGTTACAAACCAGATGGCTGGGACCCTATGAAATTGAATACGTCTTTAACAATAGAGCAGTCCAATTGACCACACTAGATCCAGTCCAATTCAAACTACTTGTCAACAGACATCGATTGTGCCTGTATCACAAGCCCCAAACCAAAGAGGACTTCCTACAGTAGTTTAGCACGCAAACTTCAACAACACCATAGGTAACACTTCCTGCAACAGAAGGTAAAAACCTTCTTTTTGCAGCTTCAAAATTGTAGATCTCTATAGTTTTGTTGACTATTAGTGACCCACACTTAGTCATTTATCTAGGCAATGATGGTCGGTCATCACTGCAACCGAGTCATTATGTAAAGGCTGAGTCATGTAATGTATACTTATGAAGCAGTAGTACTACCGAGTGAATTTATGGTCACTATGTATTTTTGTATTATGCCGAGTCTAGTTTTTACCGAGTCATATATGCAATGATTACCGAGTGACAGAGATATCAACATATGCCGAGTATAGTGAATGCCGAGTATCAGGAATTGCATTTGCCGAGTTAGCCAGGAATGACATATGAGTTTGTTATGGCATAGTGATCAAGGTAAATCATTTTGGGTGACATTCATGTTTTGTATTTTGTTTGTTGAGATAATTATGGAGGTGATTATGCATTTGTTTTGCAATCATTGATCCCTATGTAATACCTAGAGCCAATCAGAAATTAGTAAGGCTTAAGCAGAAAAATGAATTAATCTGAACTATAGATCTTGAATCATGAAGATGTTTTGTTGATTATATAAGGATAAGATCTAAACCCTAAAATGTGGTAGAGAGAAAGATAGTGAATGTGAAGGGAATGAGTAGAAAGGCAAATTCAATGAAGTGAAGCATTCAGACAGAATTCAATGACTGAGCTAAGCAGTGAAAGGACATAATAGAGATAAGTCTAACAGAAGAGATCAATACAATACAGTAAAGAGAATATCTATAATCTGCATATAGTGCAAACTGAAAGATCAGGTATTGAGACATTCTGACCAATGTATCAGGGTAAATCTCTTAACCGAGTAGTCCTAACAAAATTTTTGTAATCTCTTAACCGAGTGCTTACTTTGTTGTAAGTTTCAAATCCTTTAGCAAGGTAGACTGTATAAGTCTTTTAGCTCTTAATAGGGCAGACCCCTCATAGGCTAGATCATGTTTTGATAAAATTTTGTAAGCCCTAATAGGAAAACTTATTACTGCAGTAGTGAAGATTTGTGGGTGTCATCCCCACCCCAGTTTTACCTTTCAAGGTTTTCTGGGTAACCAAAATTATTGTGTTATGAGTACTTTCATGGATGTTGTTTAGTATGTTAGTATGTTTGTTATGATCAAGTATTGTTGATGCTATGAAAATGTTTTGGTCATATGAAAATGAATTAGTAGGTGATATCTGATTCAGCCCCCCCTCTCAGCATCACATTTCCCAATTATATTTCTAGCAATATGAAATTGAATACGTCTTTGACAATAGAGCAGTCCAATTGACCTCACTACATCAAGTCCAATTCAAACTACTTGTCAATGGACATCAGTTGCACCTGTATCACAAGCCCCAAACCAAAGAGGACTTCTTGTAGTAGTTCAACATGCAAACTTTAGCAACACCATAGGTAACACTTCCTGCAACAGAAGGTGAAAACCTTCTTCCTACAGCTTCAAAATAATATGCTTTCAAGAGTCAACCATAATAAAACTTCATTTAATATGAAGTACATTTCTCCATTCACTTTTCTTTATTCTTCTCTTCAACCCATTTCATTTCTCTCTCTTCCATGCACTCACAATCCATGTCATCCACTTTTTCTATTTTCAATATTTACAATAAATGCCACGCCAGCTGATGCATGCGGCTGCCAGAATTGCTCCACTCACACCACCTTTTCTTTGCACATACAGTAATCAAAGCACAAGTACAACTTCATTAATCTTTACTCACTTTAGAACATAGATCTCAGTAATTATATATAGTACTGTAATAAATATATAATTTAGGCGTTAAGCCAATTCCCCATCGTGTGTTGAATGTGCCAAGTGAGGACACTTGTAAATGTTTCATAGGGGGTAGGGGAAGTGTAATAAGTTCCAAATGTCATTACTAAGCCATCCTTGTCACTTCGTTGTTACTTCAAGCGATACTTAGGCCTTGTTTTATATAAATTTCCTTTATTCCCACACATTTGCCATACTGAAAATTCTGATTTTTTGAAGTTGATATGACTGAAAAAGATTATAATTAACTTTCATGGTAACTCACATTTAAGGTTATAATGTCCTCTGTAAAATGTCATTATTATTGTTCATGCTTAAATAATAGAGGAATTAAAAAGGAAAGTCGGTGTTTTCAAGAAGTGCATTTGAATTTCAAGAAGGAAAGAAGGTATTTGCAGAGCATGGGAGACTGAAAGATTAACAGAGAAATTGGTGAGCAAAAAATTGGAGGCTGGATATTGAACACAAATGGGTGGACAACTACAGAGGCATGAGACAGTGCACCATGGCATTTTACTTGCAGATGTCGAAGTAGTCTAGAGATTTAATGCATGTGGCTGGTTGGGGTATTTTCTTCAATTATCAGTAGTCTAGAGATTTAATGCATGTGGCTGGTTGGGGTATTTTCTTCAATTATCAAATTTTAATTAGGAAGTAGCAGCTGAATTTATGGGTACTTTTGAGGAGGGGCAGGCAACCATTTGGGGTTTAATGGTTATCGCCATCGAAGAAAGAATAATAGAGGTCATTGGGTTGCCACTTATTAGGGAGCATTACCCCAATGAGCATGATGCTAGGTCATCTCAAGCTCAGTTCTCCTGTCCAACTGACCCTCCTCTGGAAATTACCAAGCAGGGATGCAAAAGACTGTCTCTTTCTCAACCGTTCAATGAATTGGCAACACATATTATCAGGTACTTAACTTGCAAAGGGATATTTTCAAATTTGCATGCCCATCATTTTAAACTACTTAGTTGCATCAAGCATAATCTCCAAGTTAATGTCCCTAATTTCCTATACAATATGTTGAGCATTAGTGCTGATGAGACTCAAAAGGGGAACGCAAATTATATTTCCCACCATGCCCTAATAAAACTACTAGTCAAAAAATCCCTTAGGGATGTCTCTCCCCTAGCATGGATAGAATTTGTTCAACATAAAACATTGCAACCCTAGGTTCTGTGAGGCCTCACCCCTAGCCCGTCATAGCTTTTCCAATTTTTTGCATTTGAGAAATTCTTATTCGATACTTTATTATGATGCACTATGGTTTTAGACTCTTGTGTCATAGATTTTATCACTTGAGATTTAGATGGACACTGCCTTATGATTTTTGACAACTACCTTGTGACACTAATATGGATCTGTGCTTATGGATAAACTGGTTTTATGAATGCTAGGGTAAAATGATGAGATTTATTTATAAGACTTATTAAGAAATTAATATTTGATGTAATTATGCTATTGCTTTCTATTAAGTGTTGAAAGTAAAAAGTGTTTATTACATAATGTATATGTGTGTGTGTGTGTGTGTTTTAACAAATGGGATAAGTTAAAATTAATGTGCTAGTGAATTTCTATTAAATAGGTGATATAGAAATGAATTGTAAGATGAACATAATTGATTCATATATGTTGAGGAATCATATTTCTTGGAATACTAAGAGAGATACCCTTGCCCGTCATAGCTCTTTAGTTTGTGCAATTGAGAGAGATACTTGTTTGATACTCTTTAAATGTTAGATGCACACTACTTTATGATGTTATGATGATTACCTTGTGACATTAATATGGTCTTGCATTTATGGTTAACCTTGTTTTATGAATGCTAGGAAGACATTATGAGAATTAATTATATGTCTTATTAGGTAATGGATATTTGATGTAGTTATGATGTTATGGTTTCCTATTAAGTGTTGAAAGTAAACTTCTTAATTACATGTGTGTATATATATGCATTCATGAATGGGAAAAGTTAAGTTTATGTGCAAAAGAATTTCAATTGATAATGTGATGTGTAAATGATTTGTTAAGTTGTTTATAATTGATTCATATATGATGTGGATTTATATTACTTGTACTACTGATGTTGGATTTAGTGTGCAGGGAAATAGACCATGGTACTATTATCGGGGATCCAAACATAGGCCAATGTGAATTTAGTTTGAGCCAAGGTTGCGTCTAATGAGAGACAAAACCTCATTGTATCATACTTTATTTGTAAACATAATGAGCTTGTATGTTTCTATTCAACTTGTTAAATTGTAAATTTTATTTTATGTGTGTGCTCAAGTGGAAATGCCATGTGTCTTGTGAGGTGTAAAATAAGTGTGTGTCAGTTGACACTTGTATTGTGTACATGTTGGCCATGACATGTTCCACTTAGGGATTGGATGACCACCAACCTAGGTAAGTACTTTTTTGGATCCCCATGTGAATCCCTTGGTTAGGGAGCTTGAGTAGATGTCTTGTCATAGATTTTCGAATTTGAACTTGTCATGAGTTTTTGGGGGGTTGAAAAGGTGCCTAGGGGTGTTTTTAGGCCATTTTTAGCTAGCCCACTTGGTATACCTATGGGTAAGGGTCATTTTTAACCATAGGATAACCCATAGTTGACCAAAAGACCCATCTAAAAGTTGGATTCCCTAGATAGCCGAAAATCAACTTTTGAAACCAGGCCTTGGTAAGAACACCATCCATTAGAATGATAGTCCTTTGCCCACCTTTTGGGCCAACCTTTGTAAGAGGTTTTTTTTTTAGAAAGCTTGTAAGGGCTTGGGGAAGATCAACCAATGAGAAAGAAGACCTTATCCCTAGGTGTTTGTGGGAAGTTGTGTGGAGGCCTTTTTAGTGGGGACTCTTCATTTTGGAGAGTTTGAACACCCACTCTCTAACTTAGAGACTAAGACTAGATTTGGAAGGAGGAAAAAGCTTGGACAAAAGGGAATTCATCATTAACACTTTCCATTTTTGCTTTGGACTTAGGTTGGTGGCTCCAACTTGGAATTTCTTGCTGTTTCTTTTGGTATGAGAAAAATATGGTGTTTGTGTTGTAGAGTTCTTCATGTTCTTGATAGATATGTAAGGCTTGTTTATTCTTGCATGCTGGTAGATGTGTTTTATAATTCTTGTGTTTGGTTTTGTGTCTATTATGTGATTTGAAGTTGTGAAGCATTGTGTTTCATTTTATTGTTTTGTGTTGTTGATTTGGGATTCTCAAGGCCATACTCACCCTTGGAGGGAAGAGTAGCCTTGGGGGTGAAGTTTTTAGGACAATCCATGGATGTAGAGTCTCTCCTCAGGGAGGAGAGGGAAAAACCATGGAAGTATGGGCTCCATGTATCCATTCCACTCTTTGTTTTGGGGGTCATAAGGGAGTTTCTATGGCTTTATGCCTTGGGGGTCATAAGGGATTGTTGTGCATTTGGGAAATGGTGGAGAATTTTGTAAAGCCATGTGAAGGCTTGTCCTAATTTCTTTTGATATGGGCTTTCCAAGTATGGTTGGAAGAGCTGTTGTTAAGCCATGAGAAGGCTTGTCCTGATTTCTTTTGATATGGGCTTTCCAAGTATGGTTGGAAGAGCTATTGTTAAGCCATGACAAGGTTTGTTTTTTGTTTACTTTTGGAATGGATCTTCTCTCCATAGGGTTTTAGTCCACTTCAACCCAAATTCATGGGACAATATGTGGCCCATTGTGTAAGCCATGAATGGGAGTTTTGTTTTTGTGTATGTGTTGAATTGTTGATTTTCTCATTCTATTTGCTTGTGTGTATCCTACCTATGTTTGGTTCCCCTAGGTCGGGGGTGGTCTTGTAAAGACCTAGGTTGGGAGGTGAGCATCACATGGTCTTTTTGATTTCTTATTTTTGCAGATTATGGACTTGCTTGGAGCTCTTGAAGTGGAAGATTTAGTTTGTGAAAAAGAAAAATGTATATAAAAGTTTTGTGTTTATGTAAATGTTGTATAAAAGATTGAGATTGAAAACTGTTCTCTTTGAAAGATTGAGAAATAAGATGCATCTTCTATTTATAAGAATAGAATAGTAAATGAGTAGGAGTTATTTTCTCTGCATTTCCTTTTCCTTATCTATATGAAATGGCAAATTGTACATGTAAAATATCATAGAAATCTGCTTATAAAATAAGAGGCACATTTATAAGTTTTGTTCCGAACTAAATCAGTAAAGGTTGGTTATCTCCCTTATTTTCTTTCCATTTACAAACATGTTGTAGCTAACTATTGGCCTTATAAAATGTAAATCTGCACTTTCATTTAAATGGGTAATTCAGATTTTTCAAAAGATTATGATATTTGTTTTAATATATATCCTAATGTAAATCTGCATCCTCTTTTATATTGTAAGAGCTTTAAATTCTATGGTTTGTTTTAGTTCCCAAAAAGAAAGAAAAAGAGCTAAAGGCATGTTTAAATTTATGCCTAAAAGCATGTCATTTTTTTAACATTCTTGTTTATGTAAGTATTAAGAAAATGATTAATGATTAAGTCCATGCATACATTTATATCTCTCTCTCTCTCTCTCTCTCTCTATATATATATATATATATATATATATATATATATATATATATATATATATATATATATATATATATAAAGGATCTAATTACTTTTCATACTATCATTCTAAATGCTGTTGTTTTAGGAATAGGAAAACATTTTCTTATTACACATTTG
This sequence comes from Chamaecyparis obtusa, assembly GCA_027943335.1. NCBI lineage: Eukaryota > Viridiplantae > Streptophyta > Pinopsida > Cupressales > Cupressaceae > Chamaecyparis > Chamaecyparis obtusa. The sequence continues at coordinate 189,858 of BSBK01008196.1, forward strand.
CTATATTTTAAAAAAAAATGGGTTACTTTTAGAGGCAGATTTTGTGGGCATTATAGGTACACCCTATTGAACAATCCCTAGGAAATAATGTAGAATCTTCTGAGCCTGCTGCAGAAATCACTACAAAAGAAAAAGAACCAGAGTTATTCCAAGAAAATAGGTCTTCTGAGCCTACTCTAGAAAGAAATGTTCCTACTTTTTCCATAAGGGAAGGAAAATGAAAAGTTGGAGAAGAAATCCTTAACCTTGAAAGTGAAATTCAAAACCCTACAGTTCAAAGAAATAAAATAAAAAGGTCAAATCCTACAACACCTGTTCCTGTAGCATCTGCTCCTATAGCAGAGAGGCCAAAAAGAACCCACCAAAAGAAAATAGTAGTGGTTGTGGAAACAATAGTGTGAAGAAGTCCTTGAATGTGAGGACAAGGGTCTCCAAATTCCCCTGGAAACCCAAATGTTCCAATATCAAAGCTTAATTCAAAATCTTCTATTGAGTACATTCTTGATAATTCCCCCAACTAGACAGAAGTGTCTTCGTCTCCCAAAAATATGCAAGAATCCCAAAATTTGCAAGCACATTGTGGTAACACACCACATGATGATCTGGGTGTATTTGAGAAAAGCCCTACTGTGGCACAACAAAGCATTGCTAAGGATGTCCACATTACTACTCCACAATCCCCTATTTATTCCAATATGCCTATTGTGCCCTACAAATCAACATGGTTTATTGTGCATTTTCAAAAAGTTTCCAAAGAAAAGAGAAAGAAAAACTAGCTGCAAGAATTCGGCCTGCCAACAATAAAATCTATACTCTTTAATTTATATAATCAGTTTATTTTTTAGAAACTAAGTGGAAACAAGAAAGAAGCAAAATGCAAAAATAGATAGATGACAAGGAAGAGGAAATTGAAGATCTTAAGGAACAGGTAAAGAAATAGAAACAACAAATGGACCAAGCTCTTAAATTAGCTGATCAGGTCATAGCCTGTAGACCACCTCCTATAGTGTATGCCATTTGTTTGAAAGAGAAATTCCTCTTGTTTCAACTCATGATGACTATGAAGGGTATAGATTGTGAATTTAAATCAGCCCAGGAATTCTATGGATTATACCAAACTCTCCCTCCATGGCAATAAAATTTACTATGTGAGCTCTATCTACATAACTTTGTCATTCCACATGAAATAGAATGGAACCCTTTGCTCTACATAGGTGATATCCATTTGAGGGCTCTAATGTCATGGATGCACAATGAGGGAAACTATGATAGGTAGTTGAATAATTAGAGGGACCTAGAGAAATTTGAACCCTTACCTTTAAGGGCTGAGTCACACAAACTTGATGTCCTCTTACGAGATTGGCTCAACCTAGCCTATGGAAAGCAAAAACCAAAGATCAGGGAGAAGGTCTTTGCACTGAGAGACAAAGTTTATAGAGAATATCAGGGGCTTCCCTAATTTTCATTTCAAAGAGCTCTTTTAGGGGTAAGAGGTTGGTGGAATAAGTTACTAGAGGCCTTTAAGAAAATAGAGCCACACAACCCAATCAACTTTGAAGCAGCTGCAAATAAAGAAACTAAACATATACAGCTGGGGCGTTCGACTAGAAGAGAATTGTGGGTTCCCTTGTCTTTCCAACCACCTACACTCTTATGGCCACTCTATGATATCAATGCCACCAGATTGGACCATTTACAAGAGGAGAATCGAGCAGATTACTTGGCAAGAACTAGAGGGTTCTATTACACTTTTAGGAGTGGGAAGAAGGGGAAGACAATTGTTAGTGATTTCTGGTTTATAGCTAGAAAATGTAATGCTTGAGGACAAGCATTATGTTTAGTAGGGGACAGATGATGAGATAATTTATTGTCTCTATTTTGGTTATAATCTTTATACTTTGTTAAAAATATTTATTCTTTGATAAACATTTTCAATACATTTATGAACCTATACCTATGTGAACTTGTGATAAGTACAGCTAGAGCCACAAAGATTATGGGTGGTTAGAATGACATGTTTTGATGAATATTATATATAAATTATAGTACTTCATATAGCTACTTTAATTTGTGTTCTAATATTTGGGTAGGAATTGAAATGTTGACTTGTATACATACCAAATGCTACTAACTTGCTAGGAAAACAAGGAGTAGCTTGAGAGTGGGTCGACCGCATTGAAGAAAAAACATTAGAGTTCCAACCATGATGGGGGAAGCCAACACAATTTTGAGGATCATGTCGTTGCTGAAAAGGAGCCATCATTCCAGAGAATATAGGAAACAACTTTGCTATATTTCCTTAGTGCTTGTTATTTTGCTATCCACACTTTATTGTAATATGTCATGGTTGTTATATTTCCTCCTTCTATGGTGAGATTTAGTTAGACTTTTCTGTTATGCTTTCAATAAGCATCAACCCTCTATATAAAGGGATCTTATTGGTTTAGTTAGTAATGAGAAATAATATTCAAAATCAAATGTTTTGTTATGCTTTTAATAAGCATCAACCCTCTATATAAAGGGATTTTATTGGTTTAGTTAGTAATGAGAAAATATATTCAAATGTTGTGTTCAACGTAACAAAGTTACTCTTTTTTGTTCTTCATGTATTGTTCAATTACTATGTAATCAGTTTATGAGAATATAATGAAAGAGTGATTTTGAAGTATCTTTTGTGTTAGTAGTTAGCAGAAGCCAACCAAGGGGGCCCACTTGGGAGGTGGAGTAGATTAGGATAGAGTAGAATTGATTTCTGCATTTTATGTGCTTTCAAGTAGAAGTTATTGTTTTACTCCTGCAACATTACTACTGTGAATATTCCTGCAGCACTTGCAGAGATAAACATAGTGAACGCTTTGAGTTATTAAATAGGGTTAGGATAAGTTTACAAGCTTTCTACAGTAATTTCATTAAGTATTTAAGTGTTCTTACTTTCTTGTAGCAATAGCATAGGTTTTTTTTATGCATTTTATTGTCCTGTAGCATAGGTAGTATGACTCTTAGAGGAACTTAGTGCACAAAACTTGCTATCCCATTTCAAGTCTACGTCCCTGGGTTGACAATCTAAATGCATTTCATGATGGGAAAAGCAATCCTTAGTATGAATACATTATTCCTAAGAGAGACAATGACATGATTATCATTACCTATTGTGAGACTGTTCAATCCTCACAAAGGCTCCTAAAGCCAAAATTGTGCTTGACATGAATGCTTCTCCTCAAAATCTTATTGTTGTCTAAAGGACTTCTATTTATCCCCATAAAACCAATCAAATAACCTGCAAGGCCACTTGACAAGTTTTATTCACACTTCATACATGGCAACTAGGCCTACTAGCCCTATTTTTGGGCTTTTATTCTTCAACCCCTAATTTTATGCACAAATAAAGGACACTTTCAAATACCCTTTTCAGAGTTGCATGACATTTCGAAAAACTCCCATATGTTTTTTTAGGACACCAAAGGAAAAAAATGTCTGCAACATTTGCACTCAAAAGTTGGGATTTGAAAATTGCACTTTTGCACTAGAAAGTTGCAAAATTTGTCAATGCAACTTTTTTCCCTTCTTAACAAACACAATCAAAACTTTATGCCTATCCTTAATACATGCCAAAATGGAAAATATTTATCCAATTATAAAATTTCCACTAATTTTGAACACACTTTGAGTGGTTTGACCATGTTTGACCCAATTAAGACCTTATAGGCCTACATGAGTTAAATGGTATCAATTGTCTTACAAAAATGTTTGAACTGATTGTAAATGGTCTTTATGACCTTATGAGACCTTGAGAAAATACTAAGGGTTCTTTAAAATGAGAAGTATCCTTCTCCCCATACAACCTGCTAAGGCTATAGAGTGAAAGTAAAGCCATGACAAAGATCCTCTGAACAAATGAAATTTCACCAATGGGTTTTGACGATATTAATTCTTAACATTAACAAGTGCACTCATGTTATCTTAAAGTTCTACTTCAAAAATCTATTTAATACATTGAAAATCATTGTTATTTGCACAAAGAAACTTAACTCTCTCTTTGAAAGAGACCCATGAACCAATAACAAACCCACAATAAAATTGTAGAGATAAAGTCAAGTATATTTAATGTACTAAATTCATATGATTTAAAGTATATGATGCTAGAGACAAATTTATGCCACTAGAATTTATAATTGCACAAATTGGTTAACACTTCTCATGAGATTACACTATCTCAGATTTACATTCACCTTCAACAAATTGAAACTAAACACTATTATAGTTACAATATAAAGAGAATTTTTAGAACCAGAACCCCCTTTTTTATGGCATTAGGATTCCTTTTATATTTAAGGAATGCAACAAGCTTCAGGCCACTAAAAAATATTTCATCCCACCACCATTAATCTACATTCTAATAGAGTTTATTACCACTAGTCTTATCTTGAAGTTAAACTACATGGTCGGTATACAAGTAAGTTATGGTGACAATGCCAGTGCTTTCAACAAAACATCTAGGCAAGTGAGTAGTGCCAATATCAACTATGGGTATTTATAGAAGCTAAAAATACAAGAATGAAAGACTCTTAGTATCTTTCCCATTAGGGGACAACTCTTATAGCTCTTCCCATGGAGATATATGTGGCTCCAACACCTCAACTTGAATACCTACACCCATAGTCCAATTTGTATCACCTTGAATCAATATAATTAGAGTAGTATCTTTAGGGATTGGAATAATATGGAAAACTATAGAAAAAGTTTGTAGCTGCACTCAAGAATTCTATTATCCCTATAAATAAAAACCCTTTTAATATCCCTATAAGTACTATATTATCATCATTCTACTTCATTTTCTAATCTTTATATGTTTCCTGTAATTGAATTCTATTAAACCATGTCATCCAATATCAGAAAACACTTATATTCTTTACAAAATCCATTCCTAACCTCCTCAATTAAAGGAAAAATAGCCTATTGAAGATATTCAAACTAGGAAGCACCATTTATAGCCTTACCACCTTGGAAATATGGTTCACATTCCACAAAATGTTGAATGGCGAAAACCATTTATAGAACTTGCAAAATTTTCCTCATATACTTGTGTTGAAAAGACGATCTACATAAAATAGATTAGGAAAGATCTCACTCTTTTGATGTCAAGTGCTTAATTAGGAAACATTGATATCTCCACCATTGGTTTTCTTCTTGATTACTCGATCTCTGCAAATAGTAGGTCAGATGTTACACCAAAATAAATGTGATTCCCATAATTATATTCATTACTTTAGATGTATTTATTAAATAATTGTAATGTTGATATATCACATAACATATCTTTTTCTAATGCTCTAACATGGAATTTTTTATGGTGCAGCCATAATGCACCATGGTATAGTGTAAATAAAATAGACTTTAAAAAAATAACACTGTATGTGGGTGCATTTTAGTTGCCCCATAGCTAGGGATGTGTGGACACATGCTTCTATATATGTTGGGGGGGGTGTGTGTCCATGTTCCATATACATGTCATTATGCATACATGTGTTCTATGTGCCAACATGTCAAAGTTTTAAAATCTAAAATCCCTCTTTAATGCCTTCCTTATTGTTTAATAAGTTATCAAAAATGTCACTAAAAGGGGGGTAAATAGAAATGTTATACGAAATTGGCGGTATGACTACAAGAAGGATATATGACATTGATAGAGGAATTAGGAGAGTTTGCAGCTAAAGAATTATAGAGAAAAGATGCTTTAAAGGGTGTGACTAGAAACATGGGAGGTCCATCGGTGATAAGTGAACCAACATTTCATCAACTAATCATGTAGGATGCACTTTGTGAGCCAGAATTCAGGAGTTATGGTTGGTTAGACTACTTTTTAAAGTTGGGGTTCAGTAATAGAATTTCTATGGATTTTTCTCAGATATTTAACTGTTACCCAAAATTTCTTATCATACAATTTTGGCTACAGGTGGAGTGAAATGAGGCTCCCACAAGGGTAGAGCCCAACCTGTGGGAGAGACCTATAATTTTATGGTCTTGGATGTGTTTCCTGTCGCCTTTGTTGCCTTGCCCCAGCTGAAACTTGTTTTGACTTGCAAAGAAAATCTACAAAGTTTTATGGCTTGTGCCCTTGGCCCCATGTTCTTCAATGTGTCACCATGCTCTAGTTTTGATCGCATGTGCTTAATCGAAAAAACCAAGGAGATATTCAAGTTTCAAGGTCTGCGGGAAATAGCTTATTTCATGATAGAGGGTATCAAAATTTGTCTAAGTATAAAAACCCTCGATGTTTTCTATTTCTCTGATGCCTTTTCAGTTTTAAGAGAAAACCCTAGTTGTTTTTGACCTTTTCGCCTCTTCGTAGCTAGTCTCTAACATCAACATTTCCTATGTGTGCTGCTGTGACTCAGTGGGTCCCAGTTCTTCAAGGATGCTGTCGCTTGATCTCCAGAATTTTGGGTAGTTAAGTTTTTATTCAGTGATTGGGTGACTGTGTGTTCACGAGGTCTCTTGTTTTTGGTAGTTAAGTACTTTTCATTCGGTGACCTAGCATTTTCTTTGGTCACGTGTTCACGTAACCCTGAGGGTTTCTACCTTAGCCTTCAGCGATCCAGTGAGCGGTTATGTTTCATCTGGCGGTCTCAGTTCTGAAGCGTTTAAAGTTTGATCAAGGTAAACGGTTGTCGCATTGCTGCTAAGGTAAAATGCTCAAAAGATATTCATCATGGCTATGTGAGAACCATCCAATGGAAAAGTAAGTATGGCGGTGGGCCCACTGTCGGTTGTGCTGTCGTGCTAAAATCTTATTGGTTGCCGAATGATGATGTGGCCATTGAATTTTCAGAGGGCCTTGTAACTATTGTGGAGAATGATCTAAGCCGTTTGATTTATTGGTAAATGATGATATCAACGACCGTGTTTTAAACTTGGACCTGCTAGCCATTGCTTCTAAATTTGAACATTTGTCAGGGTTTCTTGCCAGGTTTTCTCCAGTTTTTCAACAGTTGGCTGTATGTGATGTTGTGGGTAGCTTGGAGTTGATGTTTTCGGGACAATTGTAGGTAGAAAATTGATGAAGAAGATCTGGGTGGCCGTTGCATGTTGATTTTTTGTTTCATGAGGTACCATGTCGATGGTTTTGCACCGAAGAAGCATTGAAGGGTTGGCACCACCTGTGACCGTTTATACTTTTAAATTCAAATATCTGCAAAGATCAGATTTGAACATTCATGGCAAACCCAACTTATGGAGACAAGGTCATGGTGGTGGCATGTGGTTTTCAACTTGTAATGAAGTAGATGGATTAAGGCGGCTCGTCTACAGACAGTTATGGTGATGGAAAAGACATGCACGCATATATCTAATTGACCAAGATATTTCAAGGAGGCATTTATGATCATAAGTAACAAAGTTAGGGTTTCTATTATTATATGAAAATCTATGTAACCCTAAGTGTTTTCTACTCCGACCTGCATGCAAGGGAAATGTATATATTAGTCTTTTGGAGCTTTTAGAGCTCAGAGTTTTACGATTGTAAAAAGAGATTTTTCCTTTCTTAGGAGTTATCTATGGCATTATTTCTACCCTCTGGCTTCTATAGTTTGTAATCTTTCATTGATCTATTAGATTCAATAGAGGCTTTCTGTGGCATCTTCTTTTCCCTCAAGTCTTTCCCTTGTTTGTATTTCTCTTAATGAGTATAATATAATGGCTTTGTTAGAGAAATCTTGGAGTTCCAGGGCCCTTCTTTCTTTTAGCTTATTCATGTACTATTGTGTATGATTTGATTTGAATGATCTTGTGGGTATACCTCAACCCCCTATCACTCTGTCTCATTCCTGTGCCTTTTTGCTGAAGAGAACATTTTCTTGCAGGTCACAGTCTGAGTCTTTTGTTCAGACCCCTCTGTGAAACACTTATGAAAGCCTATTTAGGAAGACTGTGTTGTATTAGATCTGAGAGCCTTCATGCTAATTTGGTCAATATATTATGTTCATGTCATTTTGGTGTATCACCTAGTAGGTAGTTTGCTTTTAGTTATTTCCCTTCAGCATTCCTTCTATCCCTTTCCCTTCAAAAATTTACTTTCCTGTCAAGAAGCAAATTAGGGTGATTATCCAAGAGGAACTAGCCTAGAACCTGGAGGTTTCATCTTAGTTAGCAAAGGTCCCACAACCTGGAGATGATCCCAAAGTTATACTAGGTTATCAAGACCAAGAGATCTTGAACAAAGGGTGCAAAACTTAGTGTATAACATTTCTGGCACGCTTGGTGGGACTACAAAAAAAGTTCATTTCAAAAGATATGCTATCTCTGATATGCTGATAACATACTACAAACCTAGAAGAGGTCATTTTGCTACATATCTGGTGACTCTGGAAAGTCTACTGGTTTCAAAGATCAAGTGCTTGTATGTTTCAAATCTTTCATATTCAAGTTCCAGCTAATTGCATGAGTAGACATGTCAAGTTATTATGGACAGTCAGGTTACTCACCATCCTATTATGAGAATAATGTTCAACGGGCCATTCATCAGCCATATGAAAATTGACCAAAGCTTACTTTTACCCCAAGCTTCCATACTATACAAGGCTATCAATATATCCAGCATGCCCCGAATGATTATGCCCTTGTACAAGATTATGAGCGGGCCCTTTGACAAGATAGATCATGGACATAAAGGGCACAACAAGAAATGCAAAGCCAGCTACCTCATCATGCTTACCACCTACCCACCCCTTCTCAGCCTAATTGGCAGCAGACTCAGAGCTCAGACTTAATGAAAGAGGAAGAAAAGATAAAGAATATGTTGCTTAATCTGATTGAGAAGATATCTGAGGTCAGGGAGCAGCAAGAAATGGAAGCTCAAAGTTATGAGAAAGGGTTCATTTCCAACCAAATGGAAGAGGCTCTTGTTGATGAACAACAAATGAAACAATTTCAAGAACAGATTAATCGTCGAGCTGATATTGAGACAACAAGGCTGAGATCACAAATTGTTGAACAAGAGGTTCTTAAACCTAAGATCCCAAGCTGGAAGACCCCTTTACCCCAAGAGCCTACAAAGCATTCATTTCCAAGTGTTAGGGGTACCCTTCAAGAATCTGAGCCCTCTCAATTTCACATCCCAAGTTTTAAGGCAAAAATTTCTTTCCAAGAGCCTATACTTGAGATTCAGTCTACCACCCTACAAGAGCAGTCTGTTCAAGAAAATGATTTATCCCAAGAGGCCCCTCTGGTCTTTCAAGACAATCATCTGCTATGGATACCCCAATGGACTCTACCTCCTGGCTGTCAAATGCCAAGTCTTTTCAAAGATACTAGTCCAGTGTCAGAGCAAGGACCTATGGTAAATGAGCTTTCATGTGATGAGGAGGAGAGGCAATCAGAGGTATCAGTGCTGAGTGATGACTGTGATAAAGTGAGACTGCAAGGTGAGGAGGATGATAAACTTATGGAAGAGTTTTTCCAAGAAAAGAACATAGACAAAAGCATTGAAGAAAATGAATTTTTTGACATCATAGAGGTCTTTTGTGACAAATTGAATGATGAATCCCTATTCCTTGGAGTAGAGGTTCAAAGTTATCTACCTGTTGAAAGAGACCTAGTTTTGGATTGCTCTCTTTCTAAGAATCTGCTACATAAACAAGGGTTAGAGCTGGTTCCAGATCTTTAGGATATTGACAACTTTGACGAGCTCTTGGCCTATTTAAAAGAATAAGATGATAGTCTCCTGACCATAGAGGATGAGTTGACATGGCTATCCATGATAAAGGGCAACCATGAAGATAAAGAAGAAGCCAACAAGGAAAGTTCTATTTTCAGACTTTCAAGAGGCTGCCCTATTAGATACTTGGCCCAGAAGGAGTTTACCGAGACCTCTCCATATGATCAATTAGAGGAAGGTAAACATGGTCCTATTTTTGTAGAAGCAGTTCTTAATTATTTGACAAATTTTTATGTGCCTCATATCCTTGTAGCTATCCTTATGCATTTAATGCAAAATGTCCTAATGAGGAAGGGTAGTTACTTCAACATACCAGTGAATGGTTTTGTTTAACCAAGTTTGTTGTACTAGTTAGTTTAGGGTAGGGTAGTTTTCCTACTTTCTTTTAGTTTCTAGCTTAGTCTTTCCCTATTTTCCAAGAAGTGCTCGAGCACAATTTTTTGTTCCTCTCTCTATCAAGAAATTTTTTTGTGTTCATGAGATGAAGCCTATGCCCAATGGATTGCGTCAAGGTCACTGGTTTCCATGTCTAGCAGGCAAACATCTAGCAGAAATTGCCAAAATGTTACCCAAAATTTCTTATCATACAATTTTGGCCACAAGTAGAGTGAAATGAGGCTCCCACAAGGGTAGAGCCCAACTTGTGGGAGAGACCTATAATTTTATGGTCTTGGATGTGTTTCTTGTTACCTTTGTTGCCTTGCCCTAGCTGAAACTTGTTTTGACTTGTGAAGAAAATCTACAAAGTTTTATGGCTTGCACCCTTGGCCCCATGTTCTTCAATGTGTCACCATGCTCCAGTTTTGATCGCATGTGCTTAATCGCAAAAACTAGGGAGATATTCAAGTTTCAAGGTTTGTAGGAAATAGCTTATTTCATGTCAGAGGGTATCAAAATTTTTCTATGTATAAAAACCCTCAATGTTTTCTATTTCTCTGATGCCTTTTCAGTTTTAAGAGAAAACCCTAGTTATTTTCGACCTTTTCACCTCTTCACAGCTAGTCTTTGACATCGGCATTTCCTATGTGCGCTGCTGCAACTCAGTGGGTCCCAGTTCTTCAAGGATGCAGTTGCTTGATCTCCAAATTTTTGGGTGGTTAAGTTTTTATTCGGTGATTGGGTGACTGTGTGTTCATGAGGTCTCTTGTTTTTGGCAGTTAAGTACTTTTCATTCGATGACCCAGCATTTTCTTCGGTCGCGTGTTCGCGTAACCCTGACAGTTTGTGCCTTAGCCTTCAGCAATCCGGTGAGTGGTTATGTTTCATCTGGTGGTCTCAGTTCTGAAGTGTTTAAAGTTTGATCAAGGTTGACGGTTGTCACATTGCCGCTAAGGTAAAATGCTCAAAAGATATTCATCACGGCTATGCGACAACCGTCCGATGGAAAAGTAAGTATGGTGGTGGGCCCGTTGCTGGTCGTGCTATCGTGCTAAAATCTTATTGGTTGCCGGTTGATGATGTGGCTATTGAATTTTTAGAGGGCCTTGTAACTATTGTGGAGAATGATCTAAGCCGTTTGATTTGCCAGTAAATGATGATATCAACAGTCATGTTTTAAACTTGGACCTGCTAGCCATTGCAACTGAATTTGAACATCTATTAGGGTTTCTTGCTAGGTTTTATCTAGTTTTTCAATAGTTGGTTGTATGCAAGGTTGTGGGTAGCTCAGAGTTGATGTTTTCATGATAGTTGCAAGTAGAAAATTGATGAAGAAGATCTGGGTGTCCGTTGCATTTTGATTTTTTGTTTCCTGAGGTACCATGTCAGTGGTTTTGCACCGAAGAAGCATTGAAGGGTTGGTGCCACCTATGACCATTTATACTTTTAAATTCAAATATCTACAAAGATCAAATTTGAACATTCATGGAAAACTTGACTTACGGAGACAAGGTACTGGCGGTGGCGTGGGGTTTTCAACTTGCAGCGAAGTAGATGGATCAAGGTGACTCATCTATAGATAGTTATGGAAATGGAAAAGACATGCAAGCATATATCTAATCGAACAAGATATTTCAAGGAGGCATTTATGATCAGAAGTAACAAAGTTAGGGTTTCTATTATTATATGAAAATCTATGTAACCCTAAGTTTTTTCTACTTCGGCCTGTGTGCAAGGGAGATGTATATATTAGTCTTTTGGAGCTTTTAGAGCTCAAAGTTTTACGATTGTAAAAAGAGAGTTTTCCTTTCTTAGGAGTTATCCATGGCATTCTTTCTACCCTCTAGCTTCTATAGTTTGTAATCTTTCATTGATCTATCAGATTCAATAGAGGATTTCTGTGGCATCTTCTCTGCCCTCAAGTCTTTCCCTTGTCTGTATTTCTCTTAATGAGTATAATATACTGGCTTTGTTAGAGAAATCTTGGAGTTCCAGGGCCCTTCTTTCTTTCAGCTTATTCATGTACTATTGTGTATGATTTTATTTGAATGATCTTGTGGGTATACCTCAACCCCTTGTCACTCTGTCTCATTCCTGTGCCTTTTTGCTGAAGAGAACCTTTGCTTGCAGGTCATAGTCTGAGTCTTTTGTTCAGACCCCTCTATGAAACACTTATGCAAGCCTGTTTAGGAAGATTGTGTTCTATTAGATCTGAGAGCCTTCATGCTAATTTGGTTAATGTATTATGTTCATGTCATTTTGGTGTATCACCTAGTAGGTAGTTTTCTTTCAGTTATTTCCCTTCAACATTCCTTCTATCCCTTTCCCTTCAAAAATTTACTTTCCTGTCAAGATGCAAATTAGGGTGATTATCCAAGAGGAACCAACCTAGAATCTGGAGGTTTCATCTCAGTTAGCAAAGGTCCCACAACCTAGAGATGATCCCAAAGTTATACTAGGTTATCAAGACCAAGAGAGCTTGAACCAAGGGTGCAAAATTTAGTGTATAACATTAACAATGGTGAGGTAATGGTGAAGGGTTTGAAGGTTACTACCATAGAAGAGATGATTACTAAAGTTTTAGGGTTTCCTTCTATAGGAGAACCCTACCCTAAAAGTAAAGATGCTAGAAAAACTAGAAAAGAGTTTACTAGACCTGGGAATCCTCCACTTGAAGTAGATAAATAGGGAACAAGGAGGCCTTCTTTACCAAAAAAAGTGCACATGTGGTGGTTTATATTATTATATACATTACTTGTGAGGGTTGATAGTTAGGTATACACTCTGTACACTTCAAGCATCTGAGCCACTTACAACATGAAAGGAGAATGAATGTTCCTAATGTAATATATAACCTACTAGAAATCATGGTTGTTGAGACACATAAAGGAATGAAAAACTCTATTTCCCATCACTATTTAATTTTCTTGTTGAAATGTATTTATGAGATGTGTCTCAAATGTCACGGGATAAGTTTTTGAAAATTAAAAAATTTAGAGTAGAGAATGTGTGTCTTAGAGGTCAACCCTTGACCCATAGTGTTAGTGGGGAGGATGCAGTTACAAAATTCACCCCTGGGGTTTCAAATTCTAGGGCAGCTCATAGTAGAAACCCTCATGTAGATGAAACAAGTTCACCTGAATCTTTGCACAAATATATAAATAGTTTCTCTTTACACCCTAATGAGGATGTTTCCCCCAAATCAAAAGTTCACACTAGGGAAGTAGTAGCAAGGGAAAAAAGAAAAATAAAAAGACTAAGGATGAAAAGGGAAAGGCTAAAATGCATAAATTTGTGAAGGAAAGCCTTAGCCCTAAAAAATGGAAAACTAGGTATGAAGAATTCAATACAACCATTGAGCATGGTGAAAAGCCTGCTAAAAATTCTAAGATAGAAAAACCTATAAGGAAAATACCCCAGAGGAAGAATCACAAGCTTAGGGGTAAACCTAGTAAACAAGCAAAATATACTGCACTGAGGGTGAACAACCAAATTGATTCCTCATACTCTCTTCATACCACTCCTAGTGAAGAAGAGAGGATAATCCATAACAGACCTCCAAAGGGGAATCCCCAAATTTACCTCATTTGAGCAATGGGATAGGGAAATAATGCCTACATAAGAATCTAAGGATGGGGATGAACATATATCTCAAGAAAGGTAATTTCCATAGGAAGAGGGGTTGTTGATGGAAGGAAAACTAGAACAAGAGAATTTAGGATTAGCAAGGCTTGTTTCTTTAGTTGAGAAAGTGGTAGGTTGAGAACCAGAACAAAGGTGATTCTCAATAGGTATTCACTAACCTACTACTTTCTCATGGGAATCAATAGTCCTAGATTTATGGAAAGATACAAAGGATAAGGAAGAAGAATGGAATAAAGAAGCGCATGCTATAGGAAGTTACAAACAAATACAAGGAGATTGAGGGGAATAATGCATAAATTGATGCATTAATAGATAAGGTAAACAATGTTATGACCTTAGAACCACAAATTTTAGAATGTATAATTCCTTCCAAGGATATATGCACTGCATCTCAAGGATCTTAGTATTTCTTTTCAATTTTCAAGAGTAGTATCTAGTTTAAACCCTTCTATAGAGACTCTACAAGACTTCTTCAAAGATTACTAGTCTTCCCCAACAAAAACTAAAAACTTACTTTATGAATTATACTTGCACAACTATGTTGTTCCTAATGATCATGAGTGGAATCCATTAATGTATATCAAATATATTCATTTAAGGGCACTAATGTCTTAAATTCAAAACAAAAATAGTTAGGGGCAATAATTCATAGCACATATAGACAAGGATATCCATACCCCTTTACCTTTAATGGTAGAATTTGGTAAACCTGCCACATTTTCTATACTTGGTACAGAGTTATGTACAAAATTGAATTCAAATAGAAAATCCTAGTTGGGAGAGAAGACGTCTTTCAGGAATCTGAATAGGAAGCTATAACATCAAGAGGGGAAACATTGGGAAATCTGGCACAAAGATGGAATGGATTACTTGATGAGATGAATCAAGTTGAACCCCGTTCCTTGCATAATTTTTATGCAGCCATTATTAAGAGGGAACCAAAGTAGGTCCAGTTGGGGATAACAATAGAACAATATTCGCTCCCTTTAATATTTTAGCCACCAATTATTTTGTGGCCTATTCCAAACTACAAAGAATTACATTCCTACAATGAACATGTAGAGAAATCCAGGTGTGACAAATTGGATAAAAAAATGATTTTATTGGAAACCAAGAGAAAAAAGTGAGGGATAGACAACAGTCAATGATTTCAGGATGAAAGCAAGACATAGGAATTAGAGTCCACTTGCTGGAGGACTAGACATCCATTAGGTTAGGGGGAGTGATGAACCCACATAATGGCTCATTTTTTTATAAGATTTCTTATATATATGTCATCATTATTATGGAGTTTAGCACAAAGTTACTAATACTTTTCATGGTGTTTTCTTAAACTTATTTGGCTATGGGCATGAACCTGTCCATATTTTTTTTTCTATTGATATGAAGCTATTATGTAATCTATCTATATTACTCTTACATGTGATTAGATGACTATTATTCTAAAGTATTTATGGATATACAATTGTCTTGTGTATGCTAAAGTAATCATATTACTGTCATGTTGTAACAATATTGTAATGAATAGAATGATACTTTAATTTTCTACATTTGAGTTAAGATTTAGGAAGAATCATCCAAGGGGGCCTACTTGGTGAGAATTATTGTCATTTGGTTATGTATCTACTTTTATGTTCACTAATTACTTTTAGTAGATGAATGTTCTTGGAGCTATTGGAACTATGTCTCTTGATTGCTCTTGTAGCCATTGGAACTCTATTATATGCATATAATGATACTTTAATTTTTTGCATATGTGTTAAGATTTTGGAAGACTCATCCAAGGGGGCCCACTTGGTGATAATTCCACTCATTTGGTTTAGTTACCTTTTTGTTCAGTATTTAGTTTTAGTTTTAATAGCTTACTGTTCCTGTAGCCATTGGAACTATGTTCTGTGACTATTCTTATAGCCATTGGAACTCTATTCCTACAACCATTGGCACTATGTTGTGTAACTATTCCTTCAAACATTGGAACATTTGGAAATTTTTCTTGGATGACAAGAAAAACCGACTTGAGAAGGCATGAGAAAAATTCTCCACTTCGATCTTGACGAGCTCAAGAGGGTATTCCTATGACATAATTATGCATACTAAATAAACCTTCAATGCATAACATCATGCAAACACACAAAGTAGATTATTAAAATACTTAAGGTAATGGACACCCTCACACACACACACAAACATGTATGCATCCTAGAAGCATGAATTAAGATAAGAATACCACATAGTATCATAAAAACAATAAAAAAACTATAAACTTGTAATCATAGCATCATATCTATTATCAAAATTAAAATATTAAAATAAATAATATGGAGTTCAAGTATCATTGTTTTGACTTTCAACAATTGAAACTTTATACTAAGATTCAATCATCTAATGGATTTTATAAATCATCATCATCTTCTTCTTCATCAAAGGAATTATTTGATTCATAAATAGTGCCAATGTCAATGGGATCACTAATAACACTTTGCTTTCCAAGTCCTTAAATTCTTATCACCTTTTCACTGTACAAAGAGCTTGTTTGTTTGTAATTAACATTCTACTTGAAAAATGTTATAAAATTAGCTTTCAAATCCCTTCACCTATTAAAGATGTTGTTTAATGTTTAAAATATGATTTATCACTATAGAGAGCTTCCAATTAATCAGACAAGGGTCATTATAAGCAATAGGATATAAAAATTTCATTGGAAGAAATATTAAGGGATAGTTTAATTTGATATAATACATATCTAAACTTCAAAAAAATTTATTTTGTAATGTCAAATATCCTATTTAAATTTTGTGGTAACTATTTTCTGTCCTAAATTATAAAATGTTTCTCAATGGAACTGTACCTGGTTCACACTTGGTCTATTTGGGTCTGTCGTGGTTTGACCTAAGTTTGGCCTAGAGGAATTAGCCTACCTAGGTTTTAACCCAAGCGGAACCCACTCGACCTAGACCAGGACCACATACCAGTTTGAATTTCGTTAGGTCTGGAGGGCCAGGGGGAGAACTGGGTAACTTTTATTTCAATGAATAATCCCATCCATATCTTGCAACTTCCTCTGAGAATGGAAATAATTTATCATGACACTAGTATACACAAATTAGTGTTGGAAATAATTTAGGTTGAAAATTTATTTCACAATATCAGAAAATGGTATTGACTTTCTATTAGGACCCTAGGCATAAACCTTGTTATAACTGTTATTCTCAAAACCCATTTGTGGTCCTCATAATTACTATTTTCCATGTCAAATTCAATCTCATTACAAGAAGTACCTATGATACTAAAGGGATTTTTCTTTTGAATTATGGGATCACACTGAAACAACATCTATAAGATCAACCAGTGCTAAAAGGAGGGCAACAGAGTCGTATAGAGAGCATTCCTCACTATAACATCTCAAACATGACTTGAATATCTTAAGAGAATGTTATCAGCTAGTGAAGACAAGATCGCCAATATATGCATGTCACATAAGGTCATTCTTAATAATCTATTTGAAGACATCAAATTATCATTTCATTTATTAAAACAATTACACTGCTCCTGGAATAGAAAACAATAATAAATGGAATATCATGATAACAAATGTGTCTACAAAGTATGGATAATCCTTGATTGTTTCAACTTAAAGAAATTTTACAGTTCAAATTGGAGAGATCCGTATGACATAAATCAACCATGAAATTCTATTTCAAGACATAAGAGATATTACAATTCAAAAATTCCTGGCTACTAAGTATGAACCTTGAGTCTTGAAACTTTACAATTTTACAATATTTTGCTTGCTTCTGCAGAATTCAAAAGATTTGGAAAAAAAAATAAAAGAGAAGAAAGAATAATTAATAGAGAAGAAGAGAAAAAACTTGTAATCACCTAAAAAATTTCTATTAAAACCTGAGCCCCTAATTTCAATCAATTGGCCTTAAGAAAAATTCTAAATCTCAAAGGCATAATTTACTAGACATAATTATGTAAGAAACCTAGATAATCCCCCTTGCATAATTAAATAAAGCATAAATCATTTGTAATATTAAAATTTAAAAAATCATTTAATTGTCAAAAACTTCCTTTTAATATAAAGTCTTAACACTTTTATTAAAAAAAGCACATTGTGCAACTTAATCTTGATTAAATGAAAATTAAAAGGGGATTTGTTATTTTGTCTTATTCTCCAATCAAGCTTGACCAATCAAAATTCTTGTATCCTTTCACAAGGATTGATCTCTCTCACCACTAATCTCTACCTAACATTTTTTGCCTCTTAATCCCTACCCTTCATTCTTGAGGCACTTTCTTTAAAATGAAGCTCTTCCTTGGCTCAGGAGATCAATCTTTTGTTATTTGCATCCCTCTATTGACATTTGATCCATCTTGTGCATCCTAAGGAGATTATTCCATTTTGGGTTCCAAGTCCTATCATCTTGCATTTTCATAATCTTTCTATTTTGAGTTCTTGAGTTCTTATTTTCTTTCATCATATTTTATTGCACTCATAGCTCTCTTACATCCTAAGTTTAGCTCATTTATAGAATAATTTTGCATTTTTGTCTAGTTTGATTTCATAATATCATTGATGTTGTTAGCTTAACCTTTCATTATAGCTTCAATTAGCTTTGCATTGCATGTTTAGATCATCTTGGAATGGTGAATGCAAGTATTATATCTCATTCATGAATTGAATCTTTCATTTTGGAGTAGTCAAGTCACTAATCCTTCATGCCAATCTGATGAGCATTCTAAGAGGATTAAACTTGCCTCAACTAGGAAGCAATAAATTACTTTTGAGGGTTTAGTTGTTCATTTGATTTGAAATCTTGTAGCTAAATTCATTAGATAATGGTTTATTGAGTGTTGGTTTTATTCCAATTGAATACTAATTTTATACCACACACAACTATCTTGCTCAGCTCTTGCCACATGTCCCTTCTTCAAGATTTGATTTTCTTAGTCATCTTTCCTCTAACTAATTTTTTTTCTCTACTATACCTTTCCCCACCCACCTACAAATGAAAAATTTCCTTATAACAACCAAAATATGCAATGTCATCAACTGAAATGTGCTATATCTGTTACAACAAACATTCTTGTAAAAACATTGTCATGAGTTTTGTCCTAATGTAAAACTAGTCAGCTGGTCACAAAGAGACACACAAGGTTAGGGTTCATCCATAGAAACTAGGGTGCTATTTTGGATCCAAACCATTCCCATGAGCCATTCCCTTATCGTATTGTGGAGAATTTGGCTACATGGAAGGGGGAATTGCAATATTCTCACCATCTCCCCTCTTAGAAGAGACCCACAAAAAAGATCGTAGAGAAACCTAGTCTTAGACAAGTTCACATCTCCAAGTCTTGCATCCATTCCCCAATCTATATCCCTACATTGAGGGATACACATAGAGGTTTCCTTAAGGGACTAAACTCCTAATAGATCCCAACAAGCTCCCACAATTTGGAAATAAGCACCGATAGTGGGAAAATTAGGTTAAGGAATCCCTACATCCACCCTTGGAATTTAGGAAATCCCTACAACCATAAAGTGCAGCATCAACCCATGATCCTTATATACTTCTTGCAATAGGGCCTTCACTAGTCTCAACCTTATGCAAAAAACAATACCACTCATGACAATTCTCACTATCAACATAAAAAACACACAAAAAACCATCTAACCAAAAAGGAATAGCTACAAAGAATGAAAATAATCTCATCGATAGTTAGCTATAAATAGAATTCCTAAAGGTTTCAAATCGACTGCCACAACTTGTTAATTAAAGAAATCTGTGTACTTGAGTTCACAACTGTGAAATCTTTTCAAGCTGACATTATTTGTTATCACAAGATCTCGTAAAAGGAATGGTGGAAATTCATAATGATTCTCTTATCTACACCATATTTCAGGAGTATATGCAACATCCTTCAAATGTCACTTCTGATATGAAACCTTTCTGTTGTCACTCTGCAATTCCCAAAATGTAGTAAAAAAATCTTGAATTATATAGCATGGAAATCATGGCTCATATGGCAGGAGACATAGAAACCAGTCACTGGCTTGACCTATATTAGACCACATAATAGTCAACATGGTTCAAATTGTATAGACTCCCTTCAACATTTCTCTAGACACGTGTCACCACTTGCAACCGTGAGCTTAAGGAACTATTTTAAAAAATTATTGTGAAGTTGCGAATAACTCATAAATGACCAAGGAGTGATAGAACAAGAAAAGAAAAATATATGTCTCAAAATAATTATGTCATAGAAATTTCTTGTGATTTATTATTTAAGATAACCAAAGAGTGATAGAACAAGAAGAGAGTTCAACACTAGATTTTTAGTTTCCAAAAGGTTATAAAAGGTGTAAATAAGTAGCGTGTTGAGGCTTATCTGGATGGACAAGAAAACACCAACTGCCAAGGCTTGGACAACCCTCTTCACTTCAATCTCCACAAGACTCGGGAGTATATTCCTTATTCAAAGTATCTACATATGATAGATTCATCATAACAGCCAACTACAAACCTTCAAATGTTGATAATTATTAGCTTTTAGGTAGATGGGGATTTTATTTCATCATTTGAACAAGTAATCCCATTGGATTTAACAAACACTAAGAACACATAAATTATATATCTCCTTCTCAAAATCATAAGGTATCCTCCATATTTTTTTGAGGATTGTGGAGATACATGAACACAGATAAATTAAACAAAAAATAAAAGAATAGAAAGGAATGATAGATTTGATTAATTTTATTTTCAATATGAAAACCCTCCAACGATCTCAACTTTCTAGTGCTCAATCTCAGACTATGGAGTGAAAGTGAATCCATAACATATATCCTATGAATATGTGAATCTTAATCAGTGAGTTTTGAATATGTTAATTTTTAACATTAACAAGCACACTCATGTTATCTTAAAGTTATAGTTCAACAATCCATTTCATACACTAAAAATCATTTTTATCCACACAAATAAATTTATCTCTCTCCTTAAGAGAGATAGATGAACCAATAAAACTCCCACAAGAAAATTGTAGAGACAAAGTCAACCATCTTTAATGTATTGAATTCATATGATTTAAAGTATAAAAAGTTGGAGACAAATTTATGACATTAGCATTTACAATTATGAAACTGGTTAACACTACTCATGAGATTACACTATCTCAGAATTACATTAACCTTCAACAACCTGAAACTAAACACTATCCTAGTTACAAGCTATAGAGAATTTTTAGAACAAAACCCCCCTTTTTATGGCCTTGGAATTCCTTTTATATTTAAGTAATACAACAAGCTTAAGGCCACTAATAAATATTTTATTCTACTACCATTAATCTTTCTACTTGGCATGATTTAATGATTTTTGGGTCATTAGATCTACATTTAATATTTTAGGGATAGTTTGGAACCCATCCTGCATGCCTCTAAGCCATGCCCCTACCAAACTATGGTGAATTTGGATGGAGGGAAAGGTAAAATGCAATATTCTCACCATCTCCCCTCTTAGTAGAGAACCATGAGAATAGTTCCCAGGGTGGACTAGGATTATGCAAACCCACACCTTCAGGTCCTGGAGCCATTTTCCTATCTGTATCCCATCCCTAAGGGAGAAATAGAATGGTAGCCCTAACAAACAAAACTCTTGATAAACCCCAAAAATATCCCATAGTTTGGAAATAAGCACTGAATGTAGGGCTATTAGGTTAAGAAATCCCTACAATAACAAAAAAGTGTAGAATCAACCCATGATCCTTATATACTTATTGCAATAGGGCCTTCCCCAGTCTCAACCTCCTGCAACAGACAATGAAAATCATGAAAATTATCGTTATTAGGATCACAAACACATAGAAATCCATCAAACCAAAAGATAATTGATACAAATAATGCACATAATCTCATCTATAGTCATCTATAAATAACATTCCTCCATGTTTGAAATTGATTATCACAACTTGCTAATTGAGACAATCTTTGTACTGAAGTTCATAACTGTGAAATATTTTGATGCTGACATTCTTAGTTATCACAATATCTCATAAAAGGAATGATGGAAAGGCATAATTATTCTCTGATCTGCACCTTATTTTAGGAGTAAATGCAACATCCCACAAATGTCACTTTTGATATCAAACCCATCTATCGTCACACTACAATCACCAAAACATAGTCAAAAAGTCATGAATTATATAGCATAGCAATCTTGGCTTACATTGAAGCACACATGGCAACCGGTCATTATCTAGACCTATCTTTGACCATATAACACTCAAAATGGTCTAAATTGTAGACACTCCCTTCACCATTTCCCTGAAAACTTGTCACCACCTTGCACAACCATGAGCTAAAGGAACTGTCTTCAAAAAATTATCGTGAGGCTACAACTAACTCATCATGAGATACATTTTCTTCATTGCATCCTTATGACCCATCCACCTTACCTATAGTTTAAAATTGTGAAACTGTGAGGTTAAAGGTCTTTAATAGGTGTTAACCCTTTAAATGCATCCATCAATCACTAGGATGCGACACATAAATGCTTCCCCACAAGCCAAAATAGGGTCCCACAAATCAAGTTATGAGGCAATGACAAGACATTGCCATAAAATTTCATTCTTCCTTGCAGGCCCATGGCTGGAAATTTTTTTCCCCACTAACTATCATGAGGATGCAAGAAACAATCACGGTCATCACAAACATCAACTGACGGGTCCAATTGAATTCCTTCGAAAAACCACACAAGGATGTGATAGGAAGCACTTGTTTACCTTTTTGTAATCTTCAACTTTTGACATGTGGTTGGCTCTCTCTTCCCTACAATCCATAAGTCTTCACTCTCTAATCTTCTTCTAATGATTCATGTCCACCACCAATCCATCTCCTTCTCTCGCCTTC